>CAIGRB010134212.1:53019-64679 GCA_903798255.1 Fraxinus quadrangulata
AAAAAAAAAAAAAAAAAAAACAAAATTAACAAATGAATTCATTCCCCGGTGAAATTCCAATCTTCTCATTCATGGTTGGATCATCGCAACAGTTTGAAGAAATCATTGGACTCGTTATAGACTTAGACACAATCTATGTAGTATGGGAAGCACTTGAAATACTTATAGGACATATCTTTGCAAGAATGAAAATAAAAATCATTTTTGGCTTCTTCATCAAACCAATGTCCATAGTAGCTCTTAATTTTTCGAGCCAAACTGTTCCTTCACTCCTAGCACAGCTTGCTGGAGGATGTTAAAAACGTCACACAGCTTGCAACAAAAATGATGAGGATCAAATGAGTGATAAAGAGGCCAGAAAATCTTGGAGTGATAAAATTGTCGAATTCAAACCAAAGTATAAATTCAAAGTTGTTAATTTATTATTTGATAGTTGTTATCTATTTTTTGAATAAACACTAACTATAATAATAATGGAGAGTTATTGAACTTATTTTATTATAAATAGGAATAAATGTGTGCTAGGTGTTCATGGCCTATGGTCATCAGTCAATAATGCTATAATCAAGTCTTTTATTTATTTTTAAAGTTCTTTCCATAATTTCTTCTGGATTAGTAAAAAAATCTTTCTTTTCGAATTTATATTTTCTCTTTATCTTAATTAACAAGATTAATTAGATTATTACAGTTAATTTCCACTCACTAGAGTGTAATATGAGTTTCAATGCCACACATGTTGATATTATTCAATGAATACGTTAAACATGATTACGATGTCTGATAAGTCGAATGTTAATAAAGACTATTTTGATGCTGGGAGTTCATATGCTTTGTAGACGCGGACATGCGGTATGTGTGCATTTTGGGGCCTTGTTATTGTTGTACTCATGGTGTCATGCATGCTAACCAAAGCTTGGTAAATTGTGTGTCTTCTCCATGATGTAATAGTTCGTCAATGGATATTTCAAATTGCTACTTTAGCTTTGTTGTGATGGCCTCTCTCATATTTTGAAGGGTAATTCAGATTTCATACAAAGTAGTGAAAAAAATGCGGATGCAGCATCAAGTGTGACAAAACCTCCTCCTGTGCTCTCATATGGAAATACAACAGGGGGAGGAGGTACAAGGGCAGGGCTTTTCAGAACACCAATATCTGGTGGAGTACAAAGTGCAACTTCTGCTCATGGCTTACCCAGACCAGCCTTAGCAGTCCGGAATTTAATGGAACAGGTAAAAACATCTTACTCGTATATATTCTGTTACTCCTTTGTTGCAACTTGTTAAGAGTGGTCCTTATATGTTTATTTCTTCACGGAATTCCAATAATTGAAGGCTAGGTTTGCTCACTTGTGTACTGTGATGTCCCGGATGCACCATCGTCGGGAAGGTTATCCATTTGGTTCACTTGTAGATTTTGCGCCAGATCCCATGGGGCGTAAGTTATCTTTCGTTTTTTTACATGATTACGTTACATAATTTGTTGTTTGCTTTCTTCTTGAGTTTCATAACAATGCTAATCAATTAATTACTGTTCTATGGGGGTTTCCGCTTAGGGAAGTTGAACATTTCAGTAGCTATGTGATTGGCCTTGACTACAAGTCATCGTTTTGTATGACTAGAGAAGTATACATATTCCAGCTCTTTTCTCGGTGACATGTGGATATGTAATAAATTATATAAACCGGAAGAAAGGAATGCCCTTCCCCTCTTATGTTTTCTATGGATTAATCAGTTCAATTACATGAACAGGCTATTAACTTTCTTTACTCTTTGTTTTGCAATGAAATTTGGATTTTAATTAAAATTAGGAAAGCATATTGAATGCAGTCTTTTCAAGTCTTGTTTCAATCCCCAACAACCAGCAGACCAACATAGGACTGTTTTCAAATCTGCTTTAGATATCAAGTGCAGAATTATAAAAATGAAGATGTTCTTGATGTGGCTTTTAATCTAAATGCTTTGACATAACACATTCACCCTGCAGAAAGCCACCTTCATATCTCTGACCACGTGTCATTTATATTTCCATCTTAGTCTAGTTCTTCAAAATACTAGCATCGTCCCAACTTGAATGCTTCATTTTCTTTTTGGTGACATCCAAATTAAGAACACTTAGTTGCAACTTGCTAAAAGTACTAATCCACCTTTGTATTTCATCCGCATTTTAAGTAAAAACTCTCATTTCTGTGTCTCAAGTTGGGGTTAAAAATGTGAAACCTTGCAAATAACATTACTTGGCTACTTCTACTTACATATTCATGCCACATTAAAATGAGCTATCAATCCATTGGAGGGATTAATTCCTTAATTGTTCTGCAGATCCTATTTTTTCATTTTCACCGCTGGCTATACATACGAGAAATTTGTTAGTTGATCCAAGATGCACACTAGTTGTGCAGGTTAGTATTTTACTCTACATATTTTTTAATGTTTTATTTTCCCTTTATTCACCTATGGGTTACATTGATCCGCAAATTTGTTTAGATTCCCGGATGGAGTGGCTTATCTAATGCAAGGGTAACAATCTTTGGTGATGTATATCCTCTTCCTGAAGACAAGCAGGTTATATTTCCGTCTTCAACTGATACATGGAATTAATAAGTATTTAAAAAAAATAAAATCCTTAACCGTTGTCCTACTTGCATTCATACATTCGGAAATGAAAAGCATTTTGCTGTCCACATCTGTGGAAGCTGTGATGAAAAATCCTTGGATAAGAAATTCCACTTCATTGAACGTGGGATTTCTTAAATAATTGCTATTTATTGGCTTCCACGTGCCAGAAATTTGCATATATGAATTTTGGCAATTAATACTGAATTTATAATTCTCGTGTGTACTGTTGATATGGATCTACTGAAGTTAAAATGCTGTGACTTAGTGCATTTCGGACAAAGCTTAAATTATGATTTAAGCTGCTCAAACATACTTTTTATCCACATATTTTGTAAGACCAACAACTACTATTCTCTTATTATCCACCCATTCTGTAAGATCTACAACTTATAAGTTATAATCTACAAAAATTTTTACCAAACATACATACTCTAAATCACTTGCGATAACAGATAATAAGATGAAGCACTTCTAACAATGATGGTTATATCTCATTGCATTGCCAGGAATGGGCTCATAAGCAGTATATGGCGAAGCATCAACAAGGGCCTTCTCAGAAGTGGGGCAACTTCTACTACTTTAGGATGCAGAACATAAGGTTAACTTTTTTGTATACTATTTTTGACTTCATAATAGTTCACAGCATCATGTTTGCAGTTTTTTACATTGCTCAATTAACTTTTTGAATTACTCCAAAAATATGTATAGTGAAACTCTCCATGTTATTCTCAAAATTTTATGATGCCCTCGTCCTTTTCACCATAGATTGGTCACTTTCAGGATTTGGACGTCTGTTACCTCATATGTGGTCAGCTGTAAGACTTGGATGCTTCTATCTGATGATTTCTTTTTTCCTTCATGCTGTACCCTAAACTTACCTGTTCTGAAGGTCGATTTGAGATCTAATTGAGTTTGACGCTTTTGATTTGTTCAACACCTTAAATTTTAAGGTATACATATGTCATTATATTATGATATAATCTTGTTTGGAGCTTCGAGATAAGATGAACATTGAGTTTTTTTTTTTTTTGGAATCACAAGTGCTCCAAGGCTCAGCAGTGATATTTTTACATAATTAGTATTGGTTTGAACATTATCCAGCCATGTATCCACGGAATTAGTACTCCTGTAATAGCCCAGATACAGCTTACCTCCAAACAATCTGCAATCTCCAGCATTTTCTTTCTAGTATGTGGCATAGAAATATCTTTGGAATTCTGAAATGATGTTTTGATACCTTGAACTGATGTAGTTTTAAAAATTCACCCGTAAAGTGAAAAAGCTATTCTTGTCCCAACTCAAACCAACAGCTGCAGAAATTCTGCTTTTCCCTCGTCTTCTTTTTAATCAGTTTTCTTCATCTAGTTTTTGTGATTCTTAGTGACTTTTTTCATATATACCTCGACTCGGTCATTTGTCTCTTAAGAGACGCACTCTTCACTTGTTAATGGTTGTGAACGAACCAAAATATCGCGTATTTAGTCAGGTTTTTAATTATATTTGGTTATCACTAGACATTAAAGAGATGCAATCAAACTTCTGCCATCGGCATACATCATGCAGCTATTTGTTGGCAGTGCTATTGTGTCCAGAAAAAATATTAGAAGGCTAGTGAACAACCTTAAATTATTTGCAATTCGATGAGAGATTCATCAGGATAAGCTTCTTGAAGAGCTTAACAGGATTCATACCTTACTGGCAGTGACATATATTTCATTGGGGGCTTTGGAACTGTTGCTTGGATTGATGTTAAAGAATACGAGGCCCTTCAACCTGATAAGATTGCTGTTGACGGCGGCGAACAAAATTTGAAGGTCTGTGTTATGCCATCTCAATCACCTTTTTGGCACATTATTGTCTTTCAATTATTATTTACAACCTTGTGATGCTATCTACCTTAACTAGATGCTCACAGCTAGTGAAAATTTTATTTTTGCCATAGCCGTGGTCGAGCTTGGTTATAAAATTCATTGCGCGTTGATTTGTGTTGAATTTAATGGCCCTGTTTCCATAGGAACTAAATGCTATCTTTTCAAAGCCCTTAAAAGAGCTTTTGTCCAAAGAAACTGAGATAGATGACGTTGCTCTCATATCAATCGATGGCAAGGGGATTGACATTCGTGTCCGTCAAGGCGCTCAGGTTATTTCAATTGTGTCAATTCTTTTTCCTTTCTTGCACTGTATTTAGGATGTAGCTTAACTTCCGTTCGTGGCGTGCAGTTTAACATCCAGAGGATATCGTTTGAAGAAGGCCACTCTGTTGAAACACTAGAGGAAGCTAAGGCAGCACTTTGGAAACAAATCGATAGAGGCCGACTCTACAACTTGCAAAAATAAGAAGCACTGATGCTAAATTTATAATTTTCTAAAGACTTCAACACTAGGTAAAAGAATGTGAGTTTGAGCTTTAAAATTTATGCATTCGTAAAACAATAAGATTCTAAGAAAATGTGGCAAAATTTTGGATTCCATTTACGAGCATGGTAACTCTAATTTCACAGCATAATGTAATTTTTTTTTTCTTTCTTTCTTGTAATTTATGAGCCGGTATGGATGCTAATTGTGAGAATATTGATAATCATTGGCCCTCGTGTTGGGAGTAAATGGGTGAGTGAAGCTACTTTTCACGTTGTCAGCCGAGCTTCACATACCTCTCAAACTCCTTGTGGCTTGGCCTCCAAAAAATTTAGCGTGTGATAGACGATACAATCACTAAGAAAAGAGCAAGAGAATTCACATGTTGGCAGAAGATGGAGAAGAGAGTTTATAGAAAATGCTAACTTTGTACGACTCTTGAAGGCTTCTCTATCTAGTGATCTCTCATCTTATGGCACTTGTCTAGTATTGTGTATGTTACATGTCTCATATATTTACGAAATGAGTGTAGACTATTTATGCTAATTGCTCTAAATCTTGCTTGGAGAGATTTAACAGTTTTCTACATGAAGATAGTCGAACTTGGGATTTTTCGGACTGAGTCAAACTTTAGAGGTTGGCCCCTAGGTAGACACATATCAAGTGTTTTCTCATAGAGAAATGTATTTCCACTAAGAACAACCTCCATTGTTATCTTGCTTGCTTTCAGATAAGACGACGATATATATAGAGTTACTGTTTTGTAGACGTTTAAAAAAAAAAAAAAAATCTTCATAGGAGATTTTGAACCTAAATCTATAAATTCAAAACCAACCATAAAATGACAAATAAAATGTTTATATTATAATTAATTTGTTAAAAAAAAAAAAAGAGAGAATATTTTTTAAGTAAAAGTTGATCCTGATAGGTAAAAGGGAAGGAAGAATGGTTCGGTTTTTTTTTTTTTCCAATGATCTGGTTACTATCATTGTAATCTATGGTGATAAAATACGGAAAAGAAAAGAAAGGGTTTATTTCAATGCAAAGCTTGGGTTATCAGCCTACTTAGTGTGCTTTGGCTCTTAAGCGGCAAAAATAATTGCCTATCTTCCTTCTTTAAAGAAAAACCGTAATGTATTTACCAATCTATTCTATGAAAATTCTTCCTTACCTTTTTGTTAGGTTTTCTAAGATGAAGTTGATAGCATTAAGTTTGTACAAAAATCCAAAAAAGACGATATTAAGCAATATTCACTACTCTATATATATAGTGTAAATCTCTATACAATATTTCATTTAATTTATAATTCGAAAAATTGCAGCAGCGGCCCTCACGTTTTACTTTTTTGTAGATTTTACCATAATCTTCAGTTTGTGCTACCCACAATCATAAACTTTAAAAATATACATTGGAGTTCAAATGGATGAAATCCATTTGACCCTTGATCAAGAAAGTCAAAATTTGACCAATTTGGACCAAATTAAAAAGGATAAAAAGGCACTTTATATTTTCCTTACATTAAATTTAAATCAACAAAAAAATTAGAAAAAAATAAAAAACAAAAAAGGGTCCTTCAAACCCCCCACCTTTGCCACATCCCCTTTCGCAGCCACCAGTAGCGCTGGCACATTGCCGATTGGCCTGTCATAGCCACCACCACTATCACACGAGCACACCGTAAATCACCAACCTCCACCATACCAACCGCCAAAAATTCGGGGTAGCAACTGAAATGGTTCTTTGAATGGTTGTGGCACTGAAGCCTTCTTCGCCATTTGTACACTATATTCGAACTACAACATATTCTAATCTTGAAGTAAATTTTCTTATTTCAATCGTAATTGATAGAAAAGTAACATTATCCACAACCTCAAAATTCATCCATAGTTCCGGTGTTGGCTTTGTTCCTAAGCTTGGTTAGTGGCCATACAGAATGATGATTATTGCTGTCAATTGGGTTCTAAGGGACAAGCATTTCTGTTGCATTTGATGTCCCTCCATTTGCTACTGTTGCTATGATTGGTTTTAATGGATAGTCTAATTCCGTAATTTAGTGAATTTAAGAAAACAAGAGTTGTAATATAAATGGCGGTGGCGGCGAAAATTTGGTAGATACTTGTGGCGATGTTGGTAGAGACGGGTTTTACCAAATAGCGGTGGCGCTGGAGGGGTAGAGGTTGTGGTGTGGTGGATAGCTGTAGTGGCGTTGCCTTGGTGTTTTCCGGTGAAGAGATGAAGGAGATGGCGTGGAGGTGGGGGTGGGTTTGGGGTAGGTTTTGGGTTGGTGGCTAGATTTTTTATTTTTATTTTAATTGTTAATATTTAGGAAAATTCAAAGTACCATTATACCATTTTTAATTTGGTTCAAAATGGTTAAATTTTGACTTTTCTAGTCAACTAACGATCAAATGGACGGTTCCATCCATTTGGACCACATGTACATATTTTTCTGAAATGTTTGGAAATGTACGTGACACAAAATAAAAATCAAGATAAAGTTCGCAAAAAAGTAAAAGGTTGGAGATCGCAACTTTCCCTTTATGATTCTTAACAAGTCTCTTGAATCATTTTGTTCAAATGTATCAAATGGTCAATGTGATAAATTTGGTTGGTTACCAAGAGATATTACGATATTTGAGGCACGTGATTTCGAGATAGAAATTATTGCACTCTCGTGTTTGCTAACATGTAACATATAATATTTATTAAAAAATTTAAAATAGAAAGATTTAACAAAAATGTTTCTAGTTAATTTTTTTTTTCAATTTAATTAAAGTAAATAACTTTGTTCAAACTTCAAACTATTATCCCGTTCACATTTAAGGGATTTGGGAAAATGGAGTGCATTTTTGTGAACAAAAGGAAAAAAAATCATGAAAAAAGAAACATTTGATTTCAACACCAGTGGTAGAACTCGTAACCTTGTAAATTTTTGTCCTTTATTGAATTTTTTAATAATAATCATTTAATTTTGCGATTAAGATAAAATAATGTATTATCACAAAATATATTGTAGCATGTTAGATAGGTGTTGTAGTCTTGTTATGAAAAATATTTATATTTGACCTACATTTAAAGAAATCGAGAAAGATAATCATATCCATTCGCTCAATTCGCACAACAAACTTAAAGTTGACTATTTGACGATGGTAATGATGATAGCAAGGTCAAATATTTTCGACGTGCAAAAATTTTAATAGAGATCTTTGGTGGTGCAATTCTACAAAGAAAATCAATAATAACTAATTTTGTTATAAGCATATGTAAGTTTGTAGGCTGATAGCCTCCATAGTATTATACCTCTGTTGGAGATGTAGGTCGTACTTGAAAATAGTCCTTCACGATAGCTAAGTGGCCGCTTGCATAAAATTATTTAGATCCAAACAAACCTTTAATGCCAAAAATATGGTGAATGAAAAGATAGAGACAAGATTGTGAGCAATTATTTGTTCAATCAAATTCAAGATAAGGTACTTCTGAAGTGGGAAATACTGTATATTTAATCTTCATATTGATTATAATGACTGATCAAATGAGTTTTTTTATTGTGAAAAAAAATAAAATGTCAGACACGATAATATCGACAAAAAGAAAATATGAAGTGGGAAAAGCCCATTGAACGCACTTCAAATCCCATAATTGGATTTCATTGCGGAAGAGAGATAAAATGTCAGACGCGATAATATCGACAAAAAGAAAATTTGAAGTGGGAAAAGCCCATTGAACGCACTTCAAATCCCATAATTGGATTTCATCGCGGAAGAGAGATAAAATGTCAGACACGATAATATCGATAAAAAGAAAATCTGAAGTGGGAAAAGCCCATTGAACGCATTTCAAATCCCATAATTTGATTTCATCGCGGTAGAGAGATAATAATTGAAAATTTTAGAAAAAGAAAATTATAAATCAAGTCAATATTACTGATATTATTTCATATCTTTATGACATAATAGTAATTAAATTATCCTTTAATATAACTAAGTAAGTTGCAGGAAATACATTATCATACAAGTGATATATATAATAATGTTCAAATATTCACATTTTAGGGGTAAAAACATTTAGGGTAAATTTAGGGGGGGCTCCTCCTCCTTCTACGCTGTACAATTATGGATCCCATTCTTTAAAAATGAAGTTTTTGATCTCCAATCTATTTAAATATGTGAATTTAGGTCTTTAGTGACAGAAATTATCAATATTGACGTTAAAATTGAACGTGAATTTCTGTTGCAGTAATGTTAAGCGGTTTAATGATTTTGTCATTCAACTTAAGTTACGTAAAAAATCGCACGTGACTTTATCATTGGCAGTAACGCTTTTGGTCACGTGTACCAAATACAATGATTTAAATAGGTTAGGATTCAAAAATTCACTTTTAAAAGTTACGAACTCAAGACCACACTATATGAAAGATTGGAGTGCCCATCTTTATAAGTTAATGAACTTGTGTTCTTATTTTAAGCGGCTTATTGAGCTTCCTTTTATTAGAATTAAGCTATTTAATTTATATAATCTTTTAATTGTCAAACAAAATAAACGCACTTCAAATCCCATAATTGGATTTCATCGCGGAAGAGAGATAATAATTGAAAATTTTAGAAAAAGAAAATTATAAATCAAGTCAATATTACTGATATTATTTCATATCTTTATGACATAATAGTAATTAAATTATCCTTTAATATAACTAACTAAGTTGCAGGAAATACATTATCATACAAGTGATATATATAATAATGTACAAATATTCACATTTTAGGGGTAAAAACATTTAGGGTAAATTTAGGGCCGGGCTCCTCCTCCTTCTACGCTGTACAATTATGGATCCCATTCTTTAAAATTGAAGTTTTTGATCTCCAATCTATTTAAATATGTGAATTTAGGTCTTTAGTGACAGAAATTATCAATATTGACGTTAAAATTGCACGTGAATTTCTGTTGCAGTAATGTTAAGCTGTTTAATGATTTTGTCATTCAACTTAAGTTACGTAAAAAATCGCATGTGACTTTATCATTGGCACTAACGCTTTTGGTCACGTGTACCAAATACAATGATTTAAATAAGTTAGGATTCAAAAATTCACTTTTAAAAGTTACGAACTCAAGACCACACGATATGAAAGATTGGAGTGCCCATCTTTATAAGTTAATGAACTTGTGTTCTTATTTTAAGCGGCTTATTGAGCTTCCTTTTATTAGATTTAAGCTATTTAATTTATATTCTCTTTTAATTGTCAAACAAAATAACGATATAAATATTTACAACGCATAACCAGATATAAATAAATATATATATTACAAATTATTGGGTCAATATTTCTTCTCATCAAGTTAACAACTTTACATTAAAATGATTTAATTGAAACAATATTATTATTTCAATCTATCAATTGTTATGACAAAGTATACGACTCAATTCGAACAAAAAATCTATTGAACTGAGAAATCGGATCATAACTTTTAGTTTTCGATTTTAAAAACTAGAATTAATTAAATTCGAATATGTACCAACCAAAAAAGTCCAGTTTGGTCCCCTTTTTATTCAATTCATATAGCACAAAATAAACCTAATCAACATAATGTCCTTCCCCGTTTGGCAGGGACTAAAATCAATTTTATGTATTAATTTATTTATTTTTTTGTAATTTTTGATTAAAAAAATTATAAAATGTGATTAAAAAAATTGTGAATTCCATAAAATATTTAATTAAAATTAATTAGTAATTTTATCTTAAATGAAAATTTGGATTTTGGGGACAGCGATTAAATAAAGATAGGAGCAAAAAACTATCAAACACTGATAATAAAAAACAAGAAATCAACTTCAATCAGCACTAAAGACACAAGCAGCAGTGTCTCATGCCATGGCTGAGAGCAGTAGCAGTAGCGCCACTGCCACCAACAGAGACGAATCATCATCTTCACCAATAAACAAATTAGCCCAAGATCATCTTTTCTCGATTTTGCTCCTCTTACCAATTGAATCAATTCTTTGTTTTGCCATGACTTGCAGGAAATTGAAGTTTTTGGCATATTCTGATTCTCTATGGGAATCTGTATGCAGGAGGGACTGGGGTAATTTTCCAATTGATGCTCTGAAAGCATCGAATTCTGTGCAGGGAATTCACTGGAAGAAGTTGTACCAGCAGGTTGACCAGTTGGACTCTGTCTGTTGCCATAAATTATTGGTTGAAGCCCCAGATGGTCATGAGGTTCTTCCTAGCCCCAGAGCTTCTCATTCCCTCAATTTTGTGAATGGATGCCTTGTTCTGTTTGGTGGGGGATGTGAAGGAGGTCAGTCATTTTTTTTTTTTTTTAAATTTATGCTTGTTGAGTTATATTTATGGCCTTTGATTTATTTTTTTCTTAGTATATATATGATTCTTGGCACCCTAATCTTTGTTCTGACTGTGTTAATCTCTTTGACAGTTGTATTTGAAATAACGAAGTTCAACCAACTAACAACAAAAAAGGCTGAATAAGTGTAATATGTGGAATTAAAAATTAACAACCAATAATTGCAACAAGTCACAAATTATTGAATCTAGATGAATTGTAAAGCAATCTAGTCCCTAGCAAATTATCAAGCAATAATATTAAACTTGGAAAGTAAAGAACACCAAGAATTATTTACGAAGTAAAATCCCTTGAAGAACTCTTTGAGAGAAAAAAAAAAAAAGAAAAA
>CAIGRB010134212.1:64702-82343 GCA_903798255.1 Fraxinus quadrangulata
AAAAAAAGGAAAAAAGATAGAAGAGAATAAGCATACATGATTGGTCCAAGTACAATTAAACTTCAGCAGACTTTGACCCCAATCCGTAATCACCGAAGAACTCTTCAGTTGTGCATTCCAACACCAGCTCCAGAATTTCTGAACTTCTTTTTCCCTCGTGGATCAGCAAGAACGAACTCATTCTTCGTGAATCGGAACTCCGGTCACCCCATGGATCTTATTAACTCCGACAGATAACTGGAAGAGGTATATTTGGTGTTTTGATATTTGAGAATTTTGATGCGTTGATCTTGCAGTTGAGGCAAGAGAATTTTGGATTATGTAATTGATTTTCTTTATTTTGTTCTTTTGAATGAAAATAGGCTCAACCAACGTTTGGGACGAAATATGGCTTGAATATTTATAATATGAAGTGTTTGAGGTTGTTTGGGATTTTAAAAAACCAGAAAATCGTGAACTAGGGTTTCGCTACGTAACATGATAGCTCGAGCGGTCTCTAGGTGAACATCGAGCGATCAAGTGACTGGCTAGATTTGCTAAGAACCTAACTTGACTAGTGATGCCTTGCTTATTGTTCCTACTCAAGAGTTTGTGATACCTATGTCTTGTGTGACCTAATTGTATTAATTGTTGTAAACATCAAATATATTGTATAGCTAGCAGTTGAATAATTTTTTTTATTGTTTTTCTCCCTAAATTGAGGTCATTTACTCAATTTGATATTACAGAAGAGAGATTGAGATTTTCTACACAAATTCTGGTTGCTTCTCGGGAACAGTGAAGGATGTAGAGATAGTGGTGGCAATGGGCCGAGTCGAGCCGGCTCAGCCCATCTACCCATGAGCTCGGCTCGTCAAAGTGATGAGCCGAGTTCAAGCTCGTTCAAGTACGAGCCGAGCTCGGCTCGTGCTCAAGGGTCGGGCTCGTGAGCTCGCGAGCTCGTGTTTTTTTTCTTTTTAAATTTTTTTACTTTTTTCTTTAGATTTTTTACGAGCCCTTGTGGGCACGGCCCACTAGCCGTTCGCGAGCTCGACGCCGGGCTCGTTTCGGCCGTCCATGGACCGAGTTTTGACGAGACGAGACGAGACGAGCCGAGCCGACGAGCTACCCGACCCTTTTGCCACCCCTACGTAGAGATAAGTAAATACTCCATCTACTAGTTCTTAGGCAAATGCCCTTGGAATTGTGCAAACAGTCACTAGTTCATATCCCAAAAGATTGGATAGCAAGAAGAACTCATAGGTTTTATGTATTTTAGAGATGTAAAGATTCCCTTGAGTCCATCAGTTAATGTATTGTAAGATTCCTAATACACCCTAAACATTGTGCTGTTGTCTTCTACACAATGTCTAAGCTGGAGTTTTAGATTATAACTCGGAGAGCTTCTGGTTGCCTGAAAAGTTCGAATTCAGAGTCTTTGCTTTCCAAAGTTGATACAAACCAGCACCCCCCACCCCCTAAAAACAAAAGTGAGATATCAAAAATGAATTGTGTGAAATTTGAATAAACAATAACTTCAATGTAAGATAAGAAGCAAGGAAGATGAGGTGTAGCATTTCTCTTGAGAAGGGTAGGATATCCCTTATCCACGGAGCATAAATAATAATTAAATGTTCTTCTGATTGCTTACTACTAATTAACTACAGACTGTTTTAATCAAGAAAGGAGTAATTCAGTAATAGTTTTCAAAAGTATGCAAGAAGAAAATTCTTCTTCTCCAATATGCAGCAATGGGATTTCTTCCCTTTTTTCTCTGTTTCTCATAAAGCCCTTTCCTTATTTATGAAGAAAAATTGGTCCTGTGATCTCATTGAGCCACACTCCTAAATAGAGATTCCCCACAAGCTTCCTTACCCTGTCCCGATAGGCTTGATAATTAGGTGGATGACAAAAAATTATTAGTCCATACAAGCGCCAGTTTTGCACATTGTTTTTCCATTACAGAAATGTAAGTTAAACTCGTACTATAACGTGTCTAAGTGCTAACCCATTGAAATGATTATTGTACTGCATGCATCCAACATTCAGGCACATGGCATGAGTGTAAGGCTCAAGTCTCAGAGTGCATAGGGGCAAGTTGTGGGCAGCACGGCATAACCCTTTAGATATAAACTCTATCCAAGCCAATGCACATGGTTGATTTCGGCTTATGGCAACTATGTTGGAGGCAGCAGACATGGACTCTTAGTGTGCAAAGTCAAGTAATGGTTGCACCTGATGACTCTAAACTGGCCATGTTGGGGTGGTTGTGGAATTGACTCATAAGGGAGTTCCCAACTAACATAGAGAGCAGTTTGCAAGGACATGCCTAGTGGGTGGTTTCGTATTGGCTAGGTGGCCAATGCTAGAATTGGTCAGCACACCAGCTCGGGGTGTCAACTACACCCATTTTCTATACATAGGGCTGCGCTGCTGAGGCACAAAACAAGAGGAGTTGTTTTGTTCCCTAAGTTTTCCCTGAGATTCATTTGTTTGAGAGAAACACAGTTGGGAGATTGCCATAATTGCATTGTTCTGTGCTTATTCTATATTTCTCTGCCTAGCACCTCGTATGTGCGCTTTTGAATCTTTGTGCAGTGCATTCTTGCATTTGTCGGCTGACTGAGTGGGATTCCTCAGTACATCTCTGGGTGAAAATTCTCTACTTCATTTAGTTGGCGCCTTCTTAGCTAGCTCCTCCTGGTTTTTTCTCCCTTCCACAATTCAAAGAAATTTCTTCACTATCGAGGCTTGCTTCAATCAGTTTGAATATATTCATCACATAAACAAGAGCTGTCATATTAATTATTGAGAAGCCTAAAAGCCCAGAGCCATCATAGCATGCCATATATTATATTTTCTGCTTTGAAGGAAACATAAATTGGACTTGTACTTCTAGTGGAAGTGAAAAAATATTAGCTAAGAGGAAAGGGACAATGGGTCCCTGAATATCCATTCATGCTGCAGGAGGGCTTATTATCTGGGTAAACATACATCTTCTCAATTTAACCAAAGGATGTCTTTGTGCATTAATTCTCACCAATAATCTTCTGGCTTCTATAAATTCCGTAAAAATTGTATAGATAAAATTCCAATAAATGAATTACATCCTGCACTATCATCAAATGGACCACTGCCAATCACCTCTCTTGATTAAATTACTAAATAGTTGCTCTTTTGTTAGTATCATTTGATATAAGTTTATCTGGTTCAAACTAACTTAATTTCCTTGTTATTTGGTATTGTCATTTTCTGTTCTTTTCCTCTAGGGAGGCATCTTGATGATACATGGATAGCATGTATAGGTAATGACTTCAGGAGGACGTTAAAGTGGCAAAAGACTGATTCAGGCATTCCAAGCGGACGGTTTGGTCACTCATGTGTTGTAATTGGCGATTCAGTTATCCTATTTGGAGGGATCAATGACCGTGGGATTCGCCAAAATGATACGTGGGTAGGACAAGTTATATTGCAAGAAACCCTTGGGATTACTTTGTCCTGGAGGCTACTTGATGTTGGTGCGATTGCCCCTCCACCCCGTGGAGCTCATGCCGGGTGTTGCCTTGGTAACAAGAGGATGCTTATCCATGGAGGGATCGGGTTGTCTAGCTTTAGACTAGGTGACACATGGGTTCTAGATCTCTCAGAAAATCTTTGTTTTGGGACATGGCAAGAAATTGTGACTCATCCATTTCCTCCATCCCGCTCAGGACATACATTAACTCATATTGGAGGAACACAAACAATTTTATTTGGAGGGAGGGGATCAGGATATGAAGTGCTTAATGATGTCTGGCTGTTGAGTGCGTCAGAAGGCCATTGGAGATGGATGCAACAACATTTTGAACTAGGTAACATACCCCAAGGATTATCCCTCGCACGAGTAGGTCACTCGGCCAACCTTATATTAGGAGGTCGACTACTTATTTATGGAGGCGAAGATTCATACAGGCACAGGAAAGATGATTTTTGGGTTTTGGACATTAGTTTGATGCCTTCAATTAAAATGCAGCCTACTAATCTTCAGTCAAAGGGATTATTAAGAAAAATGTGGAGACGACTTGAATCCACGGGCGAAAAACCTAATTGCAGATCATTTCATCGAGCTTGTGTCGATCATTCGGGGCGATACTTGTATGTCTTTGGTGGAATGGTAGATGGGTTACTTCTGCCTTCCGAATCATCTGTTTTGAGGTTTGATGGAGGAATTTTCCTGGTGGAGCTTGTGCTGCAGTCTTAAAGAGTGGTGCTTTACTGAGATGCTGATTGAGTGACTGAATCAGTAACTTTGTTGTCTTGCCTATGTACTGTGGGACGAGGTACAACACATGAAAAAGCAACAATGGAAGGTGCTCGACTCTATGGCCCACCTATGCCGGTGAAAGGGAGTATTCACTTGTTGAGAAACGTTGCAGTTTGATGCAACTTATGACCCTTCATTGATCTCTAAAAGCCAAAGTCGAACAAGTCCTTGGCATTCGGATGATGTTGAAACTTAAGACTTTGTCTCGGTGCTGCAAGTTCTGTAAATTGAAAAAATCTTGTTATGGTTTTAAGGTATGGGCTCTAGTTTGGGACTATTGAATTCAGTGGTAATTTTGCATCTCTTTTTGATGTAAATTAAGTTGTGAGATAGTTTCTGGCATTGTAGGTGCATGAATGTAATGATATTCAAGCGTCTTCCCATACATTTGAAAATCTTTTTGCATTTAACTTTACAGAAGTGAGAGCATGTTTGCCTAGTCTTAGAAAGTTTAGTTATAAGTAAATAAGTAGATTTAAGTGTGTATATATATTTTATTTATTTATTTATTTTATCTCTATTACCTTACTTGCGGATCGTTCCAATATAGCAAGAAATCATCATGACTTCCAATATAATATAATGAAATAATTGAAATATTACAACAATACTATAAAGTATGATAGGATATTATCTATAGGATACAGAAAGGAAAAAAATACTCATAAGCTCAGTTTCGCTCGCCACATTTCTCCGATGACCTGCCTTGGTGCGGGGTCATCAGGTCCTTTGTATCGTTGCCCTCCTGTAAAATACAACATTCCGTTCCAAAATCCAACGAGAGTGGTTTTCACACGATATGGAAGTTTTACAATCACGGAGCATTTCTGCTGGTTTAAAGACGGACGCACATTGTTCAGGGAAACACAACCAACACTATTATCTACTGAAATCAAAATTCAGCTTAAAGTTGCTACCGCAGCCTAATGTCAAAAACTCATCTGACTTGACCATTTTCACGAGTTCATACGCTAAATTAGAAGGGCTGGAAAATTGCACGTGTAATATTCCACAACTTAATAAAATTTAGAAACTACCAAAACACTGGAAACATCGGTAGACAGTGAAAATACAAGAAATGCCTGCCATGCACCAATAGCATTAATACGTTCCACAGAGAAATTAGTATTCACAGTAAACAAAGCAAGCATATGATCAAAGATTAAGTTCTCTGATTAGAATTAAGCGATTCTAGATTTTAGATTCTTTTCCGGCATTAAAATTCATTGAGCCAGCAACTGGTGGAGCACTGGAAGTCAGCATCAACAAGTGATACAAAGATGAAAGGTAAGTTGCTGTTAACTAATTGGATCCTAATGGGTTGAATCCTGCATCTTCTATCCTGGATGGTGAACCCGAGTCGCATAATGACAACTCTACCACAAAATCAAGAGACAGGATATTGATTCAATGCTCTAGTTCACAATTAATCTAGTTTCATATCCTCGATGAGTAGGATCATAGAACCCTCGAGATTGTTAACCTAGGTGAGAAAGGAATAAAATATTCAATCTAACAGGGAACTCTTTCTGTTTCTAGAACAAATAAGACCTATTAGTGCATCAAATGGTTATGATTCCCATATCAGTCGTGTAAAGCATCTGAAAAAACTATAGCTTCCTCTGGAAAAAAATACAAGAAAATCAGAGAGGTAACTGAGAAACATAGTAAAGCAGACAATTTCAATTTGATGATTGAAACCTAAGCAAAGGGATATAAACCAAGAAAAGGACATCGACCTCAATCATAGCAAGTACTGCACTAAAAATTTTCTGTTTCGGAATTGTAGATAGTTACCTGAGTATCTATTTGGAACTGGAAAATTTCTCCAAGTTACAGGATACTTCTCTGTGGTGCCTCCAACAATAACAATACAGTTGTTAACAATTGCACAGGCAAACTCAATGTGAGAATCGGGATTTGGCATATGAAGCAGCACTTTCCATTTCATATCATCATCTAGCATGTAATCATCATCATACACAACCTGCAGAGTGCAGACATAAGCTGAAACCATGAGGGATCTCAACACGTGTCAAGCAAAAACTTAAGAAGAAATTTAAAAAAAAACGCGTGTCAAATTTCTTTCATTTTACAATTAACATCATCTAGCTTATAATGTACTTCAAGTTTAGCTGAAAAGGAAGGCTATCAAAGAGTACATGACAAACATAGTAACTGTACATTGCAATTAGAAGACCTTATCTGTGTCTTGGGAAGGAAGAAGATAAATTTGAAATCTGATGCAGCATCAGTGACTGATAAATGTTTAACCTGTGCAATCAATTGCCTACTGTTGTCTTAGAAAGCATAGCATTATAACCTCATTTCGATGGGAGCACTTAAAAATGGGAGATGCTGGTTTAGCCATGAAATCACCTTCTTGATCGCCAAACACAAGCCCTACATAGAAAACATTAAGAGCAGAAAATATAAGATATTATGCAAAACAAGGAAAATCTTCAAGCAGAACTTTGTTTTTTTCAAGCTAAACCCGGACGAGTGTGATGTCCTGCCAAAAAGCACGGATAGATGATTTCTTTTACCCGAAGGGTTTTTTTGTCCTTGTGGGTATAGTCAATTTTAGCTTTGCCAGTCCTTTTCTAAAGCTTTGCCATCTTTCGCAACAATACTCCAGTGCTCTAATCCAGGTGTATGCCAGTTCTCTTTGCTACCAATCATCACATGGACTCTGCCACGCCAAAGCTGTGTTGCAGGTGCATATCCGAAATAATCATGTTACAATTTTCACACTATTATCTGACTGAATTTCCAATTATTTAACAGTCAATTTTTCAGCAACTTTCGACAACTAATATTTAATGGCTGATAATGTTATTGTTGCTCAAATGAGTCCTGGAATATCAAAATCACCTGAGCATTCTAAGAAGCCAGTACGTGCTAGAATATTTATATGGTAGGGGATCAAGCAATAGTATATTATAAGATTTTATCAGAATCAGCAGCTGTAGCATGAGATTGAAAAGGGAAATGAAGTTTAATTGCTCCAGTTGATAAAATGCTCCTCTATCTTGTAAAGACAATCCAGAATTCTCATGTACGTGAGATTTGATCAGTGGATACCATATTCAATCATCCAAACTCAAAATAATATGTAACAGAAAGCAGATAACATAATCAGGTCGCAAGAACTCATAAGATATTCTGAAAAGCGATCAAAATTTCAAGTTGACATTACTTTGTTAAAGAAAAAGCAATAGCAATAATTCTCCACAAATATTTCACTATAGGTTCTGATGAGTCAATCCTGTGATAACTTGTACTGGAAATTTAGTACTACTGTCACTCAATTTTATGGAAATCACCCTAACAAGAAATATTGAAGTGGGTCCATCAGGCACCAGCCTTGGATTGGGAAAGGTAAATGAATATCAAATATTCACTTCACATGAATCAGTAAGAAATCACATTAGAAATGAATGACAGAGGGAAGCATTATTCAGTCCATTATATAGATATAAAATAATGAAATAGCTATTACTTTCATAGGAGAAAAATGAATGCCATTTCTTCCAAGAAATTGCATGGTCATAAAATCAGAAGAAAAGTCATCGAGTTATCGTTGGTAGACATAGCCAACAGAAAAGTGTGCCAAAAACATATAATTAAAAGAAACCAGCATGTAGAAGCATATATGGTCTTCCTAGCTTGGATTGGACAAAGGGGGAAAGTCCTGCCATTGCCTATAGGTCCTCTACATTGAGGACCATATTATCCTGTAACTATGTAATTATATCTCCCATCCGTCAACGTACCTAAATATGAATGCGCCATTTCTTTTGGCATATCAAACCTTCTTCCCCACGTATTATCTGTGAAATTGTAAATATCAACATGAGAATGAATATAAATTGAAATCGATTCAATTCCAAATTGGCAGTAATATTGACACTGATTTGGGAGACATGCATAGGTCCATATATCAAGCACAAAACTTTGGCAGAATGAAGGACTTTTTCACTACATATATATCCCAGGATTCACGTGCATCATTGGATTGACAAGCAGAGTTTATCATCCCCAATATGTTGGAAACTATTATATCATGAAAACAGGCAGTCTCTGCCTGTTTTTCAGCTTGCTTTAAATGGGTTTATTGAATCTCAGATATCTTAAGTTGCACAATGAGAGACTCCATTGTAAATATGATAATTTGCAACAGGCAATTCCAATCTATGATGCTTGGACTCAGATACATATCTGTATCTAAGTGTCGGATCTTTTATTTTCTAAAATGTAGGATACGCGGACATGGTTAAAAATAGTCCAAATTTCGGACACGATTACGTGAGTACGTCTTTCAAACTTCAATTTTTTTACTAATTCAATGTCATTTTGAATAGACTAAAATCAATTATTCACAAAGAAAGAAATAAGGGGTTAAGACGAATAAAAGCGCTCCCGAAAGTGCAACCGGAGCAGATCTAAAATAAAAACGCTCCCGAAAGTGCAACCAATATAAACACAAATTTGGTAGCTTTGTGCTTTTCCTCGCCATATCTCGCTCCATTTATTACCTCCCAGAATTCAGCTACATCACAGTGTATCTTTCAGTGTGTGTGAGAGATAAAATATGGCTATTTACAGTGTATAACAGAGTAGATGTACACGCAATTCATACACAGACCTAAATTCGTAGGGAATTTTTCATATATTCTTTTACATGTATGGAGCACATAAAAGTCGCATTTATTTTCTTCAAAAATCGTGTCTGTAGTCTTGTTTAATGGAAACCGCATTAGAGTCAAGAGTTGAGAAAATTCTTTTTTTTGTTTTTGATCCGGTAATATATGCATACACATCAAAAATTGAGTACAACTAGCTCGGGTATGCCCGGGTTTATAAAACAATCATTACAATAGGTTTAATGACTCAAAGCAAGAGACTCGGCATGAATCAAATATTATGACTTCGGTTGATCGAGAACATGACGTGTTTAATCACGTTGCTAGCTTCTTGAAGATATATGAAGGGAGTCTCCTTCTTTTTATCTTTTTTGGTGGTTGTGATTCGTTGCTCATCAAGCTTCCCTTTGAACTTTTCAGTACAAGCTGCCTTCGAATTGGGGCCTTCACAATCTGTAGCCCTAGTTTGATGATGATGATGAAATCGTTCCATGTCTTCATGTTGCTCTTACGTTTTCTGATGTTTGGAGACTTCAATGAATGGAGCTTCTTACTCGTCTCCCTGTTGTGCACCCTCCATTACCCCTTTATCCAAGCTAATGACGCTTGAACTAGTTGGCTGTTCCACATGGGTTCCCCTATTCTGTCCTCCTTTAGCAACAGCAGGTTTTTTTGGACCATTGACCATGCTAGGATTTCCTTAGCTCATGCAGCCTATTTTTTAAGATTGCATCCAAAGTGTATTGTGTCCAAACATCTTGCATGTCGAGCAAAACTTTGGTTCATGCTCATAACTCACAAGTTGGTCCCTCAACTTTCCCGTAGGTAATCTCATCTTAACTGACTGACCAACTCCGAAGAAGCATCGACTTCCACTAGAACTCTTGCATATGAAAGTCAACCTTTTGTTGACGTGAGTTGTCGGTAGATATTGGTTTTCCAACTTTGTATGCAATCTTCCCCAAAGGATTTGGTTTCCAACAATCCAATGGCAGCCCCCATAAAGTTATCAAAACCTACATAGCACTAATCTCCTCGTCGAACTCGAAACATTGATGCATGACTTTCAACATCAAAGGGTGTAAACCCTGATATACAGATAACAAAACCATTGTTAGAATAACTTATTTTCGATTTTGATTAATAAAAAGAATGATTCCTTTTAAAACAAACTTACTGATAAGTGAACTTTTCAAGTTTAGCCCAACATGATTAAAAACCTGAAAGATAAAGGCACAGACCGCTCTTGCAGTATCTGCTTTTAATCTTTCCAAGACAAGACTGAAAGCAGAAAAGCAGAAATCTTACACAAACATGTATAATTACTCATTTCTACAATACAAACCATTCACATTACAAAACCTTTCATAATCTAACAGATAAACAAGTATAAATTCTACCAACTTTTGATTAAAAACTACATTAGAATCTCCACTATAATTGACATAATATTGCACAGAACAAACTTTTACAAGGCACAAACTTGGAGAAAAGTGGAACACAAGAAGCTATTACACAGGTATAACATCCATCTTAGATGTATCTTCACACCTCAGAACAATTCCCTCGAGACTAGCGGGAAATATACATTTAGTCCACTGGCATCCCGTTGCGAATGGCTCTGCGGGAGGAACTATCATAAGCACATTTTCGTTTCTCTGAACAACTCCCATTACACTAACTGTGCTTCCTTCTTTGATATAACTATCATACCAAAAATTGAAATCAGAAAGTTAGAATGCATCTCCAATCTAACCGTGCATATGGTTTTGCAGAGTTTCAGGTCTCTTTCTTTATTATAATAAGTTCGTGTCAATTCACCTTCTTATCAGAATTTAGGGTGGGCTTTTTCACAGTCGAGCAAGAGACAAAGTTCCATGTAGCATGAATGAGACCATGTCTGGCTAAGCTTCAAGAGGGTAAAAAGTATTTTTTGAAAAGTAAATTAAGCCCCTATTTGACTCTCATTCTTTCAAAACTCTTTTTTCTACATAATCATTTTCAACCACACATTCACGCAATAAAATATTTTACACAAACCCAAAACTTTTGTATACTTTTTAACCAAACATTCTCCAAAAATTCACAATTCAAAACAATATTTTTCCAAAAAAAAAGGCCACCAAAAATGGGCTAAGACTTAAAAAGCATGTTTTAGAACCAAAGTTCCCGCCCCCCCCTCTCACAAAAAAAAAAAACTTATAAAAATGCTTAAATGTGTTTGGCAAAGAAAGTTACTTTAAAAGACACTTTTTAAGCTAAGCCAAACATGCTTTAACATGTCCAAAGGGGAGGGGCCAAAGAAAAAAACCTACCCTTCCTTCAATTGCATGACACGGTCATCACTTGAAAGATTCCTCTCTCCCAACCACCTGACAAATTCTGGTGTCAACTCTTTATTCAGTGGATCGACTTCAATGATAAGGGATTCGTCGACATATGGAGTCACCCGTGCACCATAGCCAGTTTTAACCAGTGCCCTTAGTCCAGACTGAAAATCAGAAATGTAGAAGTCGACAGCATGCTTCTGCATGGAGTATGGACAAAAACTCTAGTCAAGCACCATGAAATTATCACAGTTTCAAAATAAATCACAATCCCAGGAAACATTTGCTCTTACCCTCAAGCACATAACATATGATAAAGATATAAAAAGTAACAAATATTATGGAGATTAACAATTTTGTTACTCTCTTTTGCATATACACTTCTCATTTTTACCCCCTTGATATTTTTTTATTTTTCTTTGAAGGATTTGCGATATTATAGTTCTGGATCTTTCTTGCGTATGCAAAATGCAGGTTTCCTGCATCTCCTTTTTAACTTCTCAAGGAATACTTTGTTCCACCAACTTTTAAAAACTCACAAAAATAGTTTCAATGACAACAGTTCTTTAAATGGTTGCACAAGTAACAAAATTTAGTACTCACTTCCGATGATCTAATTCCCCATGTAAAACGACGGTGTGTAGGATTTGCAGCCTTAGAATCCCATCCTCGGTACTCGTATAAACTGGTAGATGTGTAGACACATCTAGAAACTCTTTGAAAGGATGATTCAAGGGGCACGTTTCCACAGGTCACCACCTTCCACAATATAATCAATCGTCAAATAAGAAAATTTGAGTAAACAAGAATTTTAAATGCAAAATTTACTGTAACAAAACTAGCAAAACACACACCAACTATACAGTAATGCAGCGAATTCAAAATTCATCTATACCATAAACATCTCACAAATATCCATTTTAGAGTAGCTGTTGCTGAAGTGAACCCTTAACTTGTGACTCGCATTCTTGATCAGTGCTCTCTCTTCCCACATTTTTGAAAAAAAAAAACTCAGAATAAAGGGCAAGACCAAATATTCCCCCATGGTTTTGCTAAGATGTACGGAAATAGGCTATTAACTCCCTTGCAATTTTCAGATTCCAACAGATTAGTCATCCAGCTAACAGGCTAAATTTTGATCTTAAATGACATAAGTACCCCTCTACATGCAAAACTTTTACCATAGGGGTAATCAGCAACTTCATGAAACCACATGGGGTTAAAATGCCTTTTACCAAAAAGGAAAGGAAGTAGAATAACAAAAATCTGGGAGGAAAAGACTACACCTTACTGGGTGAGGCACTGTATTTTACAGGATTATGTGATCACTTAGATTTGATACGGACATTTTAAGAGCAAGTTATAGATACAAGTGTTGAAAAGTTCAAAAACTACTACATTTCTTCTTTCATAGGTGGATGTACTTGTTAACGGACCGTGTGTAATAAACACATCAGTCAATCACAACATCTGCATCTCACAATTATGGTATTCAAGGTTGGCGCTTTATAGCTAGAAATTAAACCCCTTACTCGACCGAAAATCAATAGAATATATGGGATCACATATACAATAAAGTACATACCCCAGAAACCTTGACGTATTGCCCATTTTTGGCAGTTCTCAATTCAGCATCTGGATAACGGGAAATGTATCCAATGATAGCTTTTCTTGCCCAACAAGAATTCCATACAAATAAGGCAAAAACGATGCAGAATAGAACCACAACGACAATGAGGAGAATAGGATTGTGCACAGCACCAAAAATAAACCCCCCAGCAATGAATCCCATTACGAAAAGTAAAATCATTGCCCACAATATAAGTTTTGGGAGGTTCCTTTTGAAGGAATAGTCATCATCTTGACCAAGAGTTGTCACAGCCTGGTTGTTAGCAACTGAAGAACCACGTAGCTTGATCGATCCCGCTGAGTCCAAAGGACCAGAAACCTTTCTTGGGGCCCCAGTTGAGTTCAGTGGACCAGATGTAATGGGTCCAGATGTGATGAGACCTGTTGCAGGAAGATTTAGAGGTTGCGGACCTGAGTTTTGGCGGGCATTAGGCGTCACTCCCCCAGATTGAGGGCTGGAGGACTTTTTAATAGGTTCTCCATGTTTATTAAGTGGCCCAGAATTTGATTTCTTCATTGACGTTGAACCAGATACCCCCATGGAAGATACAGGACCCGAGGTAGAATAGCTGGACCTGGCTGCAGCATTGGGGTTAATAGGTCCAGAATGAGAAGCGGCACCGGCAAAAGATCCTGACCTTGGAGCATTGGATATAGGTCCAGATTTCCTAGACTTTGAGCCATCAACAGGAATATCAAACATCTTTCCGAGCTCGCCCGACTTCTTGATGTCCCCACCAGTGTAGGGCATGGCTGACGAGCTCATTGTTGGCATTCTTTCCTTTGGCTGTTCCGGGCGGCCCGATACATAAAGACCATTGCTGAGCTGATGAGATGGGAATCGAGAACCCATCAAGTTCACTTATACAGCGATTGTAGCAGCACAAGCAATTGATGTCACTTCAATTATATCGGCGTCTAAATAGTATGCCTCTAAGAGATAAACAAATGCCATCAATCAAACAAGTGTTTAATAACGCCAAAGATCATTTCAAATCTCTCATAATAATAACTAGAAGAACTGGAAAAGAGACACATAGCACCACATCCATAGAAAACAATGCTGCATTCATTCATGTTATAAACAAAGGGTGGACCCAAGAATTTGAAATGCCATGATGAGCAAAAACAACGACAAGAAGAAAAAATAAGTGCATCAAAGCATTTGTGTGTGTCTGAGAGAGAGAGAGAGAGAGAGAGAGAGAGAGAGAGAGAGAGAGAGACTGAAAATGTGTGGCTCATAAAAAACATATGGAAACACAAATTATGAACACCATTAACATACAAAATTCCTAAAAACACGAAGTCAGATGCAAGGAATCTGGATTTACCAAGAGAGGGTTGGGGGTTAGAAATACACAACCGAAGACTACAGGTAACAAAGTAGTATCAACATCACTTCCCACCATATAATCTTGAAATCTTTACAAAACAGTTGATCGAAAAGTTGAAGAACAATATACTTCTAGACAGAGACATGCTCAGCAAGATCCGAATATGGTGTGCCAAAATGAGCAGAATAAGATGCACTCCTGGGAAGATAAAACTACCTACTATGACTTCATAAAACCCAAGAATGTTCCAAAAACTGATGATGTATCAATAAATACAAGTAATGAATCTGTGTCAGCTGCACATGGGAATAACCACGGAAAAACAACAGTACTAGTTTAAAATACAATTTTTTTCCTTTTTTTTTTTCAGTTTCTCCAAATGCTTCGGTAAGGACACAAAACCAGAACCTAAAACCCCAGAAAACAAGGAATAGAAGTAAACATGATGAAATACACTTATCTGCAGAATTTAAATGCAAATATGCCTAAAAAGTAAAAATTCATTGAATTTCAGAAATCTCAAAATCTTTAAACTAAAATTAACTCAGATTCTATTGTTTTTCAACACTGAAAATCAAGAAATCTGGACCAAGATTTCAGTTTCTTTTGATGGAATCCGAACCGTCAATCTTTAAACAGATACCCACTTAACCCAACTTTACTAAACAAGTACCTAAAAAGAACAAAATCCAAAAACTAATTATCAATGCTCAAAAGTAAAGAAAAAAAGGGTTATCCATTTCCCCATTTCTAGCTCAAAAAACCCCAAGAGAACATAAAATAACAGCCAATTGGGAGTAGCTCTCAGATTATAGCAGGAAATAAAGAGAATGGAAGGGGCAAAATGGGCAGAATAAGAAGAAAAACAGTAAAAAATGAAGATTTTTTTCTCGAACATACATATGTAGTAGCAGTACCTGAAGTTGAAATCTGAAAGTGTTTCTGGGAACATGTTGATATTAATATGTGAGGTAGCAGTGCAAGTATACGTGTGTATTACAAGAAGGGTAGTTGTTAAACAGGATTTTGGTGCGATCCCATCGTTTTATTTCTACCGCTGTACTCTCTCTCTCTCTAAAATATTTTGTTTCTTTCTCTAAATTCTTGGCCTCAGAGTCTTGAGAGAGCTGCAACGACTGATGGCCTGGGTTGTCCGGTCCGGCAATAAAAACGGAAAAACCTCTTCAAACAAAGCTCAGAAGTTTAGAACAGAAAATTAATTACTAAATTAAAAAAATTACTTCCCTGCGTGCGAGCAATAATGATAGCAACTTATAATTTATAATTAATTTGTAGAGAGAGAGATGAAAAGGTGAAAAACCCACCTCCACTCTTTCTCTTTACTGTGTAGAATTTTTTTTCTTGTAATTTAGTCCTGGAACTTTCTGAGAATTATAAATTTGACCTCAACTGATTATGACATTTTTCTCAACACTGTTCAAAGTTGAAATGACCAACTGATTATGACATTTTTGTCAACATTAATCAACATTAAATGTGCGTTACACATTATTATAAAACACTTTATAAATGTTCTAAAAGTAATATTTGAATATGTGTGAATGTTAATTAATCTAGAATTAATATCAGCGAATATATATGTGATAATGAATAATAAATTTTTTATTTAATTTTTAATTAAGTGAAACTGAATATTAATTAGTTGTACGTGAATAATGAAATGTAATATTGAATGTGAAATTATAATTAACTTATAATTAGAATTAATAATACTTAAATATATAAATGAAGATGAGTATTAATTATATGAATGTAAATGTTAATTAATTGATAATTAATAATAGAGAATGCATACATTAAAGCACAATTGTGAGATGAATATGTCAAATGAGTATGTACATTGATGGTAACTATTTTTTTTAAATAAATTAAATACGTATTGAAAAATGGAAAATGAAGTATTATTCCAATAATTGAATTATAATAGGGTTAACATCGTTCAAAAAATAATTATCAATTGATGTGATATTTAATATATTATAGATGAGATAGGAAAATGCACCATTTACATTTTGTGTGATAGTTGGATTTGACTCAACCAACTTTGAGGCCTCCTTAGCTAAAAAGAATATTGGATTGTTTGACAGTGAATAATATTCTTTCATAAAAAAGGAAGTAATATTGATCTCTAAGAAAATATTCTGTCATTTTATTAAAATAGAAAAGGAAAAAAAAATAGAAGTTTAATTAATTACGAAAAGATAATATTTTAACCGTATTGAATTTTCAACTAAATTCTAATGCAGGAGATACAACGTATCATTCAAAAAGGAATAATGTTATTTAGTTTCACTGAATTGTAATACTTATTATATGTGTTATTAGGTGATATGCTAAATGAAAAATGAATGAATGAAAATGAAAAAGGAATAATGTTATTTAGTTAAAACTATATGGAACTAAATTTTTTTTATGCAATTCAATTTTATAACTATGATAATTAATTAAAAAAAATCAATCAAACAATACAAACTGATGAAAGCTGTATCAAGAATCCAAATTATGATTATTTGTTTATTACCAATTCCATCATGAATTTGCTGTTGTACATAAAAATAAAGTTTTACCCTTTCAATATTTAAACCATTTAATTTTTTGTTTTTTGATTTAATTATCAGCTTTAACACAAATTAAAAACATCATAATTCATATTATGACTTATATTTTAATGGTTTAATTGTGGTGTTGACACTCACTTATAAAAGGTGGTAATATCTCATTAAANCAAGAATCCATATTATGATTTTTTATTTATTTCCAATTCCATCATGAATTTGCTGTTGTACATAAAAATAAAGTTTTACCCTTTCAATATTTAAACCATTTAATTTTTTGTTTTTTGATTTAATTATCAGCTTTAACACAAATTAAAAACATCATAATTCATATTATGACTTATATTTTAATGGTTTAATTGTGGTGTTGACACTCACTTATAAAAGGTGGTAATATCTCATTAAAAATAGAACTAAAATACAACAACTTGAAGTATTATTCTCTCTACAATTTTACACTATACTATTTTGGCAACTTGATGAGAGACTCATTTTCTATCTCCATGTGGTCGCGTCCATAGAAGTAATCAGTTGTGAGTTATATGGATTTTATCTTGGCACCGTATAGTGTCGAAAATACTAGAGCGAAGGAGATGCAACAAGATTTTAGGACAGTATCATTGACGTAACTCTTCAATGCTCGCATTCTAACTAGCTTCTTATGTTTATATTATTGCTGGATTATATTACTTATATTTTTTTGTTATGTTAATTGATAAATATTTACACACAACTTACCAAATTTTCCAACAATCTAAAGTCGTGTTATGTCCTTTGTGTGTAAATAAAATTTCCTCTTAGATAAATCATATGTATGATTTTTTTTTTTTTTTTTTATACACAGGTA
>CAIGRB010134246.1:0-14242 GCA_903798255.1 Fraxinus quadrangulata
TGAATTTTTTTTTATTCCATTGGGTTCGTATCAAACAAAGTTTTAACGAGACATATATTTTATAATGTGTCATTCAAGGGGGAGTGTTGTAAAAGGAAAGTAAATTAGGGTTTAATGTGAATGACGCTTGTACCCCTGCATCCCTAGAAATTATTATCATTGTATCTTCAATTTTTATCTATAAATATAGAATTTTAATTCTTAATAAAATACACCCAAGTTTATTGACTTATCTTATTCTCTCTCTTTATAGTAAAATAAATGGTTTTTTTTTTTTTTTTTGTTTTTAGCCCAATTTAGAAACAGGCCATTCTCACTTGGAGGGAAACGCAATTTTCAGTAGACCCATTTCCTCTTCAGCATGTTGACATATCACTCCCACTTCCTCTTTCTTAGAGAACCAATTTCCCCCTGCTCCGGCAACTAGGTTCTTACTCCGACAACGATATTCCCGGCCAGAAAAACAGGGATTGTTGGCGAATTCCGGCGACCCGCACGTCTCCGATTAGAGGGAAGAAAAAATGATTTTTGCCCAAATCAGAAACTCGTAGAAATCAGAATCCCAGCCAGCACATATAAAGGTATGATCACTACAAATCGATTTAAGACGACAAGCCTGAACTATAACTTGGAAGTGATTAAGCATTCGAGAAACTTGTGTTGGGGCGCTAAAATTACAGATAATGGAGGATAAATACTGGGGTTTTGGAAGGAAAGTGAAATGCATTTTTCCATTAGCAAGTCATTTTTTTTCATTTTCAGACAGAAAAATGGGTTGGGATTAAGCTGTTGATTAAAGAATCATGTTTTGCTGTTTGAATTTCTATTTAAGAAAGTACCTTTTATTACTAATTTCTAGAAGCAAAGACTATTTCATCATCAATGGTCAGTCTATGGCCTTCTATTCAATTACCGACATCAATGATATTTTCATTTCATCTAATGATATGGGCAATTACAAGATTAAATTGGATTATACAAATGTGAAATTATACATTTTTCATTTTTGGAAAAGAACTTGCACGCCCTACTATTCTTTTGATGTATTAGTTCCCAATTTATGAATAATCCAAAATATTCACTTGTCCTGCATTCCCAACTACTTACTTACTTCCAGAAAAATCTACCTTGAAGGACGGAAGAGAGTTAGTTATATTCAGGTGATATTGTTTTAGACTACAAATCGATTTTTGTGCTGTCCAATGTGTAATTTATGTGTGTTTCATTGCATCTGGAAGACTTCATTTCCTACACCTCAGGCTACATAACATATTCCTACGTAATTTTGTAGTTGTAATTCTTCAACCTGGAATTATAGATAGATCATACAAATGCATTTCTAAGTATTATTTAAAAATCATACCAAATCAAATTATAATTGTTCTATCTGTTGACTGAACATGACTATTGTTTTTTTTTTCTTAGTAGAATAAAGTATGGACGACGTGGAAGACAAGCATGACGATATTTTGATACAATCTGAGAGTGAAAACGTTATGGAGTCCGTCAACATAGTGGAAGGTGAAACATCTATGGGAGTTGGTGTAATTGTGCTCGAGGTTGGAATGTTGTTTAAAAATGAAAAAGATATGTATGATTTTTACAAGACATGTGCTTACAGAGTGGGTTTTCCAATTAAGAAAAGGAATTCGAAAGGGCGACGATGGAGTTGTGAGATATGTGACGTTGACATGCAGTCGTGAAGGCGGAAAAATCGGTAATAGTAGCAGTTCTGTGAAGCCACAACCAACAGTTTAGATGGGTTGTAAAGTCAGGATATCTGCATCTGCTAATAGTCTTGGACACTGTAGAATTAACGTTGTAAACCTCGACCACAATCATGAAACGAGTCATTCTAAATCCTGGTTATATTGATGCAACATACAATTGAGTGCAGCTATGAAACGGAAGATTCAGGTGAATGATTTGGCAGGAATTTCGTTGTATAAAAGTTACAACTTTGCAATCGTAGAAGCAGGTGGATATGAGAACATAACTTGTATTGAAAAGGATTGTCAGAACTATATAGAATGAGCGAGGCGATTACGACTTGAAGAAGGAGATACAGCAGCAATTCAATCCTACTTTTCAAAAATGCAAGCACAATGCTCGAGATTTTACTTTAGTATTGATTTGGACGACGAGTCGCTGCTACATAATGTATTTTGGGCATATAATCGGTGTAGGCAGGCGTATAAAGAGTTTGGCGATATTTCATTTGATATCACTTATCTCACTAATAAGTACAACATGCCATTGGCCCTTTTGTTGGCGTAAATCATCACAGGCAATTGACACTGCTTGGTTGTGGTTTGGTGTCGAACGAAGACACAGATACTTTTGTATGGTTGTTCAAGACATGGCTTCAATGCACGCATGGTCAGGCTCTACATGGTATTATTCGATCAAGATAGGGCAATGCAAAATGCCATTCAGATTGTTTTTCCAAATATAAAGCATAGATGGTGTTTGTGGCATATTTTGAAGAAGCTGCTAGAGAAGTTTGGCTACTACGTGGATAGGAGTTCGATATTTAGGGCTATACACGGATTAGTATATGATTCATAGTCTAGTGAAGAATTTGAAGCCGGTTGGAGAACGATGATTCATACGTATGGGTTGCATGGCAATGATTGGCTATCAGGATTGTACGAGAACAGAGGACGTTGGGTTCCTTGCTTCTTGAAAACCACTTTCTGGGCAGATATGTCAACTACACAGAGAAGTGAGTATGGATGCGTTCTTTGATCGCTACGTGCATTCGAAAACCTCATTGAAGCAATTTGTCAAGTAGTACGAACGTGCCCTTAGAAATAAGGTTGAGAAGGAGTTTTAGGTTTATTTCAAGTCATTCTCGCAAATGGTACCATGTGTAACATAATTTGAAATGGAGCAACAGCTTCAATCAATTATACCATTTCAAAATTCCATGAATTTCAAGAAGAATTAACGGGAAAGGTGTATTGCGACGTGATGTCTACTTCGGAATGATGTTTCGATACGACGTATGAAGTACGGGAGACTATTATATACAAGGGTTGTCGGAGGAGAAAGACATTCATCGTGTTATTCGTGAGACAGATGTGACATTGTTTGCACCTGCCACTTGTTTGAGTTTTGGGGAATACTTTGCAGACACGCAATCACAGTACTGGTCCGGAATGCCGTTACATATGTCCCGATGAGGTACATACTGCGGAGATGGAGGCAAGATGTTCGTAGAGCACACATGAGGGTTGTAGTAAACTCGATGTGTTAGTTAGTACTTCGGCACAATTGAGATACGAAGAGATGTCTAATGGTTTTGCAGAGGTGGCAAACCTTGCAGCAGATGATGAAATCCGTTCACGCGCGTAATGGAGTGGATACAATTTTAATGTAAAGAGCTTACGACCACGAAATCGAGTACAAGAAGTAATTCCATTTCGCAACATACTATGCAGGTCCTCAATCTAGATAATGATTTAGCAAACACTTCGAGTGTGAGCGTTCTGGATCCGAAACAGACTCGAAAAAAGGGAGTGCCAAGGAAACTTAGGAGAAAAAGCCCATTGGAGATTGCATCGAAAAGAGCAAAGGTACGTTAGATAGAGTAGTTTAAGATTTGCAATTGTTTCAAAATACAAATCACAATTACCTTTGATGCCATGCAATCCGGTTCGACATGAAGCACTAGTAAGAGACCGAAAACAAGCCTCAGTAATATGGTTGATGGAGGAATCAACGTTCAGCCACCTCAGCATCAACAACATTCTAAGTTGACACCAACGCCATTCTCTCTTTCACAATATTCCATCCTAACACCATTCTCTCTCTCACAATATTTATCGTATGGAAATCTGATCCATTTGTCGTCGACGAACTTTATGTATAATTCGCAAGGTATAAATTTTCTCTTATTTATGAGTTAAAACTTCATTTCGTCATGATTGCTTAATTAACCGTTCACATTGTATTCCAATGTAGGGCAATGTATGTCGTTATACTATCCAAGCTTACCACATGAAGATGGCAGAGGCTTGTGACTGGGATGTTCATTTGCTGTCACTGGTTTCTCCTCATGGAACTGTGGATGAGTTTGTAATGTTTATGCATCAATATTACCTATTAACCTAGTGGTTTGTCTTGTGTCGGAGATGTTGTGTATATTTGTTACATTTGTGTATTACATTTACTAGGAAGGGTCATAAGATAACCTGAGACTCTTAGGTTAGTTTTAGCATGATCTGCAGTGGTGGTGGCTTCATGTCTTCTTTATATTGGTTAAGCACAAAATTGAATTTTCTTCTCCTAGCTGTCTCTTTTATTTACATTAAGGTCCAGTATAAAATTGTTAGTGTATACATATATTGCAAATCTTTATTAGGATTGCTAGTTAAAATTGTTTGGATTGCTAGTGAATTGCTTCATCTGTATTGCTTCTCTTGATTTACGAATGCTGCCACCACAAATGTCAGAGATTTGTTGACATAAAATTTTTTTATTGCTAGCTAAAGAATGTCAGATATCATTAAACGGATGAATTTTATTCATTGCTCTCATTAGGATGACAAGGGTAGCTTCTAGCATTGCAATTTCTATCAATGAACCATGAATCTCAAGGTGAGAACATTTGCTCTTTCCATAACACAGTAGAACTTACAGGTTGATGTAGTGTTACTCTGTTGAGGTGGCTGGCATTTTCATTCTGAAACACTTCAGCAGCCGCTACATTTTGATTCTTTTGGTTTAGCATTCACATCATTCGAGAGTTGAAATCTACATCAGTGTAGTTGTAGGAGATGTTGACTCCATTCAATTTGTCGAGTTAATGTCTTAGTTTTGTAGTCTGAGAACTATTTGTAGTTTAATCACCATTCCTTTTCCATATTTGTATGGAAGTGATGATTTTTATTCTCCATTGTATTATCGCTTCCTTCCAACTTGTTCAAGTTATTCACCAGTAACTCTCAGGTAGGTAGGTACTTCTAGAATTAAAGATTGTTCTTTCACAAATCTAAAGGCTTAATCTTCAAGTTACGACTGCATTTGTATGAAACTGAGGCTGCATAGCGCATACGAATGCAACTGTGACTGACATTGAAATTAGGTTGGTATTATAATATCTGCCCAAACTTGTTTGATGTTGCAACTTTACATTGGAATATGTAGTGTGCTTTTTGGTGTGCTCCTGTGCTGAAAACTATTACGAATTTATTTTGAATCATGCTTTTATTTGCACATTTGATTGAAGAATAGTTATAGTTGGGCTGCCAATGGCACTTTATGGGACTAACAGCAGTCCATTCTAAGTAAATAAAAATGGGCACCATTGGCTGGCTAGGACTAAATGTGTCCTGGGCATGGCTGAATTGGTCGATTTACACTCTTTTGAGAATGGAGCATGTGCACGAAGATCAAACATTATTCACATAATGGAGAATGTGTGGCATTTTTGGAACACTTTTTCCAATTTCTATAGATATGGGACCTTTTGAATCAAACTATGCGAAGGGATATGTAGCTGGAAAACTTGTGTGTTTGACCTCTTTGAAAAGCATTTTGCCTATAATATTTGGTTCTCTATCAGTTATGCCCATGTACTACTCACATACTTGAGTTCACTGGAAAACATTGTTCTTGTGCCCATTCTGCAACTGATGAACCTGAAATAACATTGTGTTAAACAGAGAAACAATCAAAAATTAAAATGAGGTCAAAGACATTGCCCAAAGAGTCACTTAAAAACCAATTTTCATAGCTAAGCAGGAGTTCATACAGAAAATAACATTACAATGGGTCTTTCTGCCACATTAGTCATATACATACAAATGTTTCTGAAATAACCCGTTCGATCACTATATACTAATCAAGCTGGCAGCTTCCCTTTTGCATCGACTTGCGCGCTTACTTTTTCAGTCCATTCACTGAAAGTTGGAGCTCTTCCTCGTCACTTATTCGAACTCGAGACTGGAACATACAGGACATTTCTTCATTTATTTCATTCTTCGAAGGGTTAATCGAGTTTGCACTATCGCATCTATATGGATCGCTTGATTCTTCCTTATCAACCCACTCCCAAAACCCACAATTTTACTGCAGCAAAGGAATAATTTCCCTTTGTTTTTATTCTCCTTCTCCACTACAAAACATTTCTCAAATCCATCCTTTTGCAATCGACAAAGAAATGATCTTTAGCTCTACAACCATTACACATTCCTGAGTTCCTTCCTGGCATTCTAAGATGGGCATCAACCACCAACAACAAATGTGAAGCCAGTTTTATACCAATTCAAAATATTTCCAACAATTCAGAAATGCTGCAAATACCCAACCTAGATAAGCTGGAAATTTACTTTCAACTTACTGAGAACTATAAACATGTTTGGTATCTCGACCTTGACTTAGACAAATCTTTTTGTCTTCAACTTAATGAATAAAATACAAAATACAAAAATTCATTTTATCCACTAGCATACGCCAACGAATGAAAACTATTTCATCCACACAATTCTTCATACCAAATCGTTGGAAATTCACTTTCTGATGAAATAGACAACCAAAAATACTTGAGCTTGAGCACAGCTGTAATGGATGATACTAAACACCACACTAATTACTCACGAACTGAATCAATCAACTCAAATAACAATTGCAATTTTTATCATTTCTGAAATGAAAGTTAACAGTAAAAGAAATTACAGAGAGATGGAGGGAGAAAGAGAAGAAAGTAGAAGACGACTTGGAGAAGAAGAATTCCAATTCACATCACACTTTCTACTCTCCACAATGCAACTATATAACTAACCAGCAAGAAGGAAAAAACGTGAACGAGAGAAGGAAAACATGACTGATATTTGAAATTGATTATAACCCAAAACGACACCACTAATTATTAAAAACGACACTTTAATCCCTAGCTCGAAACGACACCGTTTTCCATTTGAATTTTGGTTGTGATCGTTATTCTTTTTCTTCTTCTTTTCCTCTTGGTTTGCGTTTACTGCTTCTCTTCTTCTTTTGCAGCCATCTCCAATGGTCCTCTTCCTCCTCTTCGTAACATCCCTCCCCCTTAGACCAACCTTGTCCCCAAAGTTCAGACGATGGAGGATTGGCACTCCTCTTTGGCTCTGGTAATTCAAGAACTGGGACCTCCTTCTCCCCAATTTTCTTCTTCAATAATGATACATGAAAGACAGGATGGATTTGAGCTTCAGCAGGTAATTCCAACTTGTACGCAACTTTTCCCAGCTTCTGGATTATTCTGTAAAGGCCATAGTATTTAGTGGCCATAGTATTTAGCAGCCAACTTCCTGTTAATTCTTCTAGCCACAGATTGTTAAGCAAATGGATGTAGTTTAAGGTATACCCAGTCTGCCAACTGAAACTCCCTTTCACTCCTATGTTTATCAGTATACAACTTCATCCGGGCTCTAGCTTGTGCCCGATTTTCTCTGAGGAGTTGGTCCATCTTGTGCCTTTCTTGAAGTAATTCATCCACTGCTGCCACATTGATTTGTTGGTATGGGCCTAACGCCAATTGAGGAGGTTTGATTCCATAAAGAGCCTCAAATGGGAGGTTGGTATTGTACCACCACTCCGCCATACCCATCCACCTATTCCATTGTTTGGGATGCCGGTGAGCCATGCATCGAAGGTACATTTCAAGGCACTGATTCAATCTCTCCGTCTGGCCATCTATTTGGGGGTGATACACAGAGCTCAGTTGTAATTTAGTTCCCAACTGTTTAAACAATTCTTGCCAAAATGTACTTGTGAAAATCCTGTCTCTATCTGAAATGATGCTCTGTGGCATCCCATGAAGCTTGAAAATATTATCTAGGAATAGCTTTGCAACGTTGGTAGCTGAGAAGGGGTGTGTTAGAGATAGGAAATGGCCATTTTTGGTGAACCTATCTACCACTAACAAGATGGCATTCTTGGCTCCAGAACTGGGCAGTCTCTCTATAAAGTCTATGGAGATGTGGCTCCAAGGATATTGCGGTTCCGACAATTGTTGCAGCAGGACAGGATAGGCAACATGCTCCCCTTTACACCTTTGGCATGTGTCACATTCCAGAACCTCCTGTTTGATTTCCTTTACCATTTCAGGCCAGAAAAATGAGTTTTTACCTTGTGAATGCTGGCTTGAACACCAGAGTGACCTTCTTCTTGAGATGAGTGTATAACCTCTGTTAGTTTCTTCTTCACACCTGCTTCAGAGCCAATTTAAATCCTGGACTTATACTTAAGCAACCCATCCTTGTATGTGTAATCAGGTTCTGATTTTTCATCAAAGATCAAGGCAGTGATTCTGCTCCCATCCTCCTCATCTCCTTGGTAACTTGTGATCACTTCGGATCCAAGCTGGTGTCATAGTTGTGATGGCAGAACACTCAGCCTCTTCATTAATCTCTCTTCTGGATAGAGCATCTGCTACCTTGTTCTTTATCCCCTTTTTATATTGAATCTCATAGCTAAGACCCAATAGCTTGGTTAACCATTTCTGCTGCATTGGGGTTGTAATTCTTTACTCCAACAAATACTTAAGGGATTGATGATCAGTTTTTATGATGAAGTGATGCCCCTCTAGGTAGTGTCTCCATTTCCCAACTGCTGTCACAAGTGCTAGGAGCTCCTTCTCATATATGGACAGGCCAAAGTTCCTACTATTGAACCCTTTACTTAGGTAGGCAATAGGCCGTCTATCTTGCATCAGAACAGTCACCATTCCACCACGACATGCATCAGTTTCTATCACAAATGGAATGGAAAAATCTGGGAGGGCTAATACATGGGTAGTACTCATAGCATGCTTTAATTCTTGGAAAGCCTGATCAGTTGCTTCATTCCACTGAAACTTACCTTTTTTCAACAGATCCGTTAGAGGCTTGGCCATAGCCCCATATCCCCTCACAAACCTCATAGAATAGCCTGTAGGCCCCAAGAAACCTCTTAATTGTTTGACATTCGAAGGGGTAGGCCACCCCTGCATAGCAGCAATTTTGGAGGGGTCTGCAGACACTCCCTCAGCTGTGATAATATGCCCCAAATATTCTGTCTTAGATTGGCCAAACGAACATTTACTCCTCTTAGCCTAGAGTTGGTGTTCCTTCAGTAACTTTAGGACCTCAGTCACATGTTTGCGGTGGGTTTCCAAATCCTTGCTGTAGACCAATATATCATCAAAGAAGACCAACACATATTTCCTGAGTTGTCCCCTGAAAACCTCATTCATCAGGCATTGGAAAGTGGCAGGGGCATTTATGAGTCCGAAAGGCATTACTCTGAATTCATAGAGTCCCTCATGTGTCTTAAAGGCTGTTTTGTGAATGTCTTCTTTAGCAATTCTGATTTGGTGGTACACTGCTCTCAAGTCTATCTTACTAAACCATTTTGCTCCCTTTAACTCATCCAATAACTCATCAATCAGGGGCATAGGATACTTATCCTTAATGGTAAGGCTATTAAGCAGCCTATAGTCCACACAAAACCTCCAAGTACCATCATTCTTCTTGACCAACAAGACAAGAGATGCATAAGGGCTGGTGCTTGGTTGGATTATCCCACTCTCCTTCATCTCTTTAACCAGCCTTTCGATCTCAGTCTTTTGTATGTAGGGGCACCTATATGGCCTCAGTTTGAAGGGTTGTGCTCTTTAATTGGTATGTGGTGGTTGTTAAACTTGAGTGGAGGTAAGCCTTTTGGCTCTGAGAAAACCATAGAGAACTCATTTATCACTACCTGAATTTCAGTATTTCTGGTTCCTTGTCAGTACTTAAGTCAATTTGTGCTATCACCCCATACGTTTGCCCCTTGAACCAATTCATTTCCTCCCCTTCCGTCATCATATGACACTCTTCATTCACAACCTCTTTACTTAGTTCCATCTGGGCACCTCTATGAGTGAATGTTATACTTTCCTTGCAGAAATCAAAAAGAACAGGGTTGAACTAGCTCAACCAATCAACCCCCAGAACCATGTCACTTCCTCCCAACTTGAGGACTCTCAACTGGTATTGAAATTCCAGATCCTGTATCCTCCAAGTTAATGGGTTGCACACAACATTACTCACCAATTTCTCCCCACCTGCCACTGTTACATTCACTGGTTTAACTGGTTGCATCCTACAATTAAGGTTCATGGCCAAGTGCTCATCAACAAAGCTATGGGAACTCCCACTATCAATGAGGATGAAGATTCTCCTATTTTTGATGCTCCCTGAAAATCTAATAGTTTGGGACTGATTCCTTCCCTGCCTCCTGCTCATCCTCTCCTTCAGATAACTCCTCATTTTCCCTTTGTTCCTCCTCATCTATAAGGATAAAATTCAGCATCCTATTTCGACATACATGGTCACGTGTGTACTTCTCATCACACTTGTAGCATAGCCCCAGCTCCCTCTTGGTTTGGAAATTAGAAGGTGTGATGGCTTTGAACTTTAAGGGGTTGTTTGGGTTCTTTGTATTTGGCTCAATATGGGTGGTATCTTTATGTGTGGTTCCAGTAGGTTTGGTGATAGGATGGGTCCATTTGGTTGGTGTATAAGGTTTATAGGGCTTGGCTCCTTTATTTATGGCTGACATGGTGTTCTCCTACAACAGGGCCACTTCAAAAGCTTTGGCTAAGGTTGTAGGTTTAATGATTTTTACCATTGATTTAATCTCTTCCTTTAGGCCACTAGTGAAGATTGCTATGTAATATGACTCAGGAAGGTGAGGCAGGGACAACATCACCTGTGATTTCAATTCTTCAAATTGCTCCTGATACTCAGCAATAGATCCTTTCTGCCTTATCTTGCTGAACACTCGTACTTCTTCAGTTGTATTTTCTGCAAATCGTCTACATATTTCGGTGGAGAATGTATTCCAGTCTGCACATGGAAAGCTTGTAATAAACCCATGGAACCATATATCTGCCTTCCCCTTCAAATACATTTCAGCAATGCCCACTTTCATTTCCTCCGGCACTTGATGAATCGAAAAATACTTCCTAGCTTTCCTTACCCATTCCCTAGGGCCTTCTCCATTAAAGTAAGGGAAATCGATCTTAGGAATCTTTGAGTTCAATCTGTAATCTCTCCTATTCATCCCCTGTGAAGAAGAATTTCCTGTAATGGTGTTTAACACCCCCTCCTCCGATAGAATTGGAGATTGCTGATCCTCTACATGTACTCCCTTGCCATTTCCTTGGGGTGTAGAATTCCTAGAACTAACTGATCCTCCACTTATCTTAGCTAACATCCCCACAATGTTTTCATACTTTTTGTTTCTCCACCATTAACCCTTCGAGAGTATCATGCCTGCCACAGAGATATTTCACGGATTGATATGTACCTTGGTAAGCTATGCTCAGCTAGCCCAATTCCTTATCAATTTAATCTGCTCTTCCTGGGATTTGTTTCGAATTTCCATTTCGCCCAAGTCACGTACTGATACTAAATGTAATTATTGATACTAAACACCACACTAATTACTCACGAACTGAATCAATCAATTCAAATAACAATTGCAATTTTTATTATTTTTGAAATGAAAGTTAACAGTAAAAGAAATTACAGAGAGATGGAGGGAGAAAGAGAATAAAGTAGAAAAAGACTTGGAGAAGAAGAATTTCAATCCACATCACACTTTCTACTCTCCACAATGCAACTATATAACTAACTAGCAAGAAGGAAAAAACGTGAATGAGAGAAGGAAAACATGACTGATATTTGAAATTGATTATAACCCAAAACGACATCACTAATTATTAAAAACGACATTTAATCCCTAGGTCGAAACGACGCCGTTTTCCATTTGATTTTTGGTTGTAACCGTTATTCTTTTTCTTATTCTTTTCCTCTTGGTTTGCGTCTGCTGCTTATCTTCTTTTGCAGCCATCTCCAACGGTCCTCTTCCTCCTCTTCGTAACAACGGCTGAAAAATTATTCACGTATATGTATTTGTGGTGAGTTCGTTGGAAACCAGAACAATAAATGCGCGGACGGGTGAGGCGATGGCAGTAATTTCTTGGGAAAAACTTCCGACTCGGACGGCAACGTTGACATCGAGACCTTTCACAAAGGCGCGACGCCACGCGACGATACTCTGATGATAACTGCGGTTGGAGATGGTGAGGGCTTTGACAGTGATCGGATATGATAGGTCGAGCGACGGTGAAGCGTTTGGCAATAGTGCGGTGCGACGTTACCCCAACTGGAAGTGTGATCAAGGATAGGAGTTTGGGGCTCCCGTTTGGTGATTTTCAGGTTGTGAGCTGTGATTAGGGTTTTAAATTTGGGGGTCAATGGGTTGGTTTTCGGTTTCGGGGGAGAGAGTATGGAGTTGTGTTTTGTCCTGCCGATTTTGTTTTTTATAGGGAATTCGACGTCAGCCTATTTTTTAGCCTGTTTCTTCAACCTTGACTAGGAGCGCGGTTGATTTTTTTTTTTTTTACATTGAAAAAAAAAAAAAAAAACCAACAAAGCAGATGAAGAACCTTCCGAGACTACTTGACAAAGATCAAAACCTAGATGGAAAGTTTAGTTCGTTACACTACACAAGACTCGACAAAATTGAGGAAGAGAGACGTTTGTCAAAATTTACCCAAAACCTAAAGGAGGAGGAGGCTTGCTACCGGAATAGGCTAAAAGGAAGATAATGAATAAATAACCATCTCTTATCCAGTTCTCAAAAATGGACGATGGTCCATCTCTATTCCATTTGAATGTACTTGCTCAACCAGAATCGGGTATGACATTCTGATGATGACCTTAATGCTTGGCTTATTAAGCTAACTCATTATACCATGCTTGGAGAGAGAGAATAACACAACTTTCTATCAGGAGGAGGCCGACGCTACCACACTGTTGCTGATATCATTGCAACAGTACAGGAACAAGCAGGAGAATAGTGTGAAATACTAATCAAAATTGGCAACTTATAGTTGCTTCAGTCTGCAACCAAAACTTGCAGTCATGCTTTTAACAGGCTTATGAACTTATATTGATGCAAGGGAATGCCCATCCTGATCTATATTAATAATAAAATCCTTTCCTTTTGCTTAGAAGAAATGGATTCAAACATCACAAGTAATGCAAAATGAAAAATAAAATGCATTGCGCTTCCAGTTTCATTGTGCTCATATATTTTGAAATTCACATCTTTTCTACTTCCAGCTGCTCAGTGCCATGGGTGCTTCCAGGAGGCAGGGTCTGCAAAAAATCAAATCACAAACATAAGCAGACGAGTGAATGGCAGCTTTCATTAAACAAGTCATAGATTTAGGAAAAGCAAAGGGCCCTTCAGTGCTTCCTACAAGAGGCAGTTACTAGTGTTCCATAACGCCCCTTGTTCAAAGCTTTAACACAAAAAACAGGAGAAATACTAATATTTCAGAAAGAAAAGATAACGAAAAGAAACATCCATCACACAGTATTTAGTAGGATTTAACACCGCAATGGACAAGAATTTAGTTTCTTTTTCTTTCTTAGCCCTTGTTTGGCGCCAATTCTCCCCATATTTTAAGGAAAATTTGGACCATTAGAAAGTAGGTGGGCCCCTTCCAGTCATAATATTTTGACTAAAAATTAGTTAAATTACCATAAATGTCCTTTCAAAATTAGTGTATTAAATGTCAAAAGGGTATAAATGTAATTCTGCAAAATCTGGTCAAAAGGTGCGGCTGCCAGATTACTGTACAAGGGTAAAAAAATTTCTAAAAATTTTATAAGAATCGGGACCAAACAAGGACTTAATATTGTCGAGTCGAGTTGAACCCACCTGACCAAACAATTCCTAGTGAACCATTTTATCAAACAGGTCATAGGCGACTGGGGAAGCCCCAACACAAAGACAAACTAACTACACAAAAATTGAATCACTTACAGCAAAGCTAATTGTTTTCAAGTACAGAAATGTAGGACACCTTTGTAAACCAGTAGAAATTATCCGGCAAATTATTTTTATGCAAATGTAAGTACATAGAAAGGAGGCAGGAAATTTTACCAAATCAGGCTTGTATATATTATGCACAACAGAAGCACCAGTGAGAAGTGACACTACGACAACAACACACGACCATGCCAATGATGGAGTTCCCGTGGGTTGCTTCCCTCCAAATTTCTTATTCATATCTCTCTATCTCTCTGTCTCTGTAGTCAGCCCTTCGTATTCACCTCCTTTCCCTTTTAGCTACAGGAAAGTAAATACTATTAATTATGTCTATATACAATATATGTACAAAGTACATGTTCACATGTAAATAAATAAATAAATAAAT
>CAIGRB010134246.1:28683-39191 GCA_903798255.1 Fraxinus quadrangulata
ATTTATTATTCACATGGAAACCTTATAATTGTCAAACGTTTACCACCACAAGTGTGCATGCAATTCGGCCAAATATTAACCTTCCTTTGGGCCGATTAATATCCGCATAATCTAGTATACACACGAAATCCTTCTAATATTCTAAGTTAATTAATTTCTACAAGAGATGTTACTTTGGCAACATACTGCTTCAATCAATTCACTTTTAAATATTATATATACTCAAATAAGTCTTTATACCAAAATTTGAAAAGCAGAATACTTAATTTTATTTATCTTGAAACTTTAAGAGTCTAAGGGTTAATAATTCAAAACTTTAAGAGTCAAAATTAATTAATACAAAACTTTAAGGGGTTAATTGTTAATAATTGAAAAGTTTAGGAGTAAAAAATCAATTATGCGGAACTTTAGGGGCCAAACTAAACCAATTATGAACATTCAGAGGATAAATTATTAAATTCAAAACTTCAATGATCCAAAATAATTAATTTCATAACTTCAGGGGGTGAATTATTAAAACCCATAAACTTAAGGTCCAATTAGGATTAACTTTAAATTTTAGGGACTGAATAATAAATAACTCAACCCTAATCCTAATTTTTAATTGCAAGCAAGGGCCCCAAAACTTCAAATTTTCAACCTAAGCCCCCATCCCCAAATCTTCCAAAATCGAAACCCTAATTAATCCACCCTTCTTTCACATTCTTTGGCGGCACCGGACCTTATGTGGCCAGGGTTGACGAACGATAGCCCCCCGGCAGGAACGTTGCTGGCAGCAGCGCAAACAGCCCGATCCGACTGCTGTAACTACAGCCACCGGTGGCTGGTTCATAAATTATTATTATTATTTAAAAAAATAGATATGAAAATCCACAATTTTAAAATCAGAATTTTTGAAAGAAAAATCCATTAATTATATCATATTCCATACAATAACATATTTGATATCATGTAATATAATTCCAAATTCTATAAAACAACAGATAGGTTATATAACCCAAAAAATTCAGAATTATTAAAACTTTAATTTCTCAAGAATCAACCATGGAAAGGTTCTGATACCACTTGTTAGAATAACATAAAGGGATTACAAATTCTTTAATCATTTAATCAAATACTTTTCAAACCCTAAAATTTATACTCCATGTTGAATCTGAGAAAATAACAAAACTACAAACATACCTGGATCCATGAATTTCTGATTCTTAGCCTGAACGGATTATGATCTTCCAATTGATTTGTGGCATTTACTTTTGATTTGCTCTCTATTGATGGGGATGTAGAGAATCTCAAGAACACACCAACAAATGAGGACCATAACCATATAAAATAATAGTAGTAACTGAATAATCACTATCTTTTAGTTGCTTCAAATTGACCCCTCATCAATTTAAAATAACACTCCGGTCTTTACAATATAATTCCATGAAATCTAATACCTATTAGTCACAATACATCTTTAATAGATCACTTTAATTGATTAATATCCTTTAAATGATAGCACCACACATTTTAATATACAACGTCTGACCATATATATGTTGAAAATATCCAACAAATCGAGCAATAGCCTCACCGATTAATTCAAATCATGATTTCTGGCGCTAATTGTTCTAGGGTTATCTTTAGAAACATTGAGGGAATATGAATAGTCTTTCAATTTCTTACTCATGATTTAAATCAATGATTACAATAGATGATGGTGGGCTTTTTTTTATACTCCAAATACAAATGAATAAATGTCATGAAAAATAAAACTTTTTTTTTTAATTTATTGTTCCAACTAAAATTGAATAATGAAATTATTTATAATTGCGAGAATGAAGTACATTAAATTCGGGCATATTAGGAACTAGTATATTAACTAAAAATAAGATTATAATTTCATAGAGATGAAAATGGAAAATAGGACTATCTTTATGGAACGAAAGTAGTATATCTTTGAATATACGAAAGAACGCCAAGATAAAGAAATACCAATCGTTTGATTTTAGAAATTGTTCAATCACTACTCGTGTGAAAAAATTAATAAATGTAGCCACATAATCCCTTTATTGCTATTTTGTAATTTTCAATACATACATAGCCCATGGTTGGGCTCCACTAAAAATATATTTTGAAATAATGATTTTTTTGGGTAATGTATGGTTAAAAATTAAGAATTTTTTTTAAATTTACGTGTAATATTATTTTATTGAAAAATGTGTGGTTGAAATTAAGAAAAAGATATATAACTTTTTTTTTCAAAAATGAGTCCAAACGGGGGCATAATGTACTAAAGTAAAATTCATTGCAAATTTGTCGATTTTTCATTTTCTTTAAAAAAAATAAAATTAATTGTTTTATATTGGGACTACTTTGTACTTCTCGAAAAATTAGGGGCTACAGAGAAAATTATTTTTATTTTATTTTATTATAAAGGCAAGAATAAATTCATCATTTTACAATGTTTTAATAGAAAAAATAGATGATAGTGTTGTTTTTCGCTACATTTGCTTTATCTGAGTGTGTATCGCACTAAAATGAAAAATATATTATTGTTTTCCACAAAACTTGTAAATAATAAATTGTTTTGTATCTATTATCCTTTCTTTAAATTAAAATTAAGGGCGTCTCTGGTGCTAATTTTGGCCGAATTGTAATCAAAATTCTGACCGTTGTGGGACCCGCATGTGAGATGGCCGGTCAAGGTTTGCAGCTGAAGTGATATGCAATGATAGGAAAATAAATTTTTGAACCATTTTAATTGCTACCAGACACACCCTAAAAGTGCCACATTTTTTAGCATATATACAATGGGGAAGGGGAATGGATTGGGTGAAATTCAAACCGCCTCCACAAATGCGGAAAAAGTGCACAGATCCCACTAGACATACGTAATCTAGGCAAAAGTGTCGTTTGGAATAGAACAAAACAAGGTTTTGAATTAAAAATTAGAATATTGCTCTATATTTTCAATGGAGATTATTCATGTGATATGGCAGGTAATATAGAGTTAAATGACAAGATCAATTAAATATGAATAAAGCTACCAGTACAGGCTCCAGTTTATAGAGTGAAATGACAGGATCAATTAAATATGAATAAAGCCACATGTACAGGCTCTAGGTCACAGGGCTTTACAAGGATTTAAAAAGAGATGATGTGTCGTGCTGAAAGAAAAAGAAGGAAGGAAATGAAAATGAATAACCCTGTTTGCTTCTTATGCTAGAAACGAAACATATTTATAAATTCATTAAAATTTTTATGTTTTTGTCTTAAATTTCGGGGTCGTTACTGGATGTCAATGAAGTTAAAATATTGCGTTCTTAATTCAATTTCGAAGTATCCATTGCCTAGTTTTCCACGTCATGAAGCAACAATATAACAAATGCTACAACACATCAAAATAAATAGTTTCAAATTAGTACTTCAAGAATTTCGATAAAATATTAATAAAAAAAAAAATTCAACAATCATAAGCTAGTTGAATTCATAAATTGCCTATATTATCTCGAAACTTATTTCGAGAACTATATCATAGACATATCAAATTGTCTAATTGAATATAAAAAATAGTTAAACATGCATGTTAAAAAGAGGCATATAACTTATCTTTTTTTAAAATTATTTCATTAATGTTTATTATTTTTATGAGAGAAATTTCTCAATATAATTTACATCATTTTATTAGAAAATTTTACATGGGGTATGACGTAAAGAAAAAAAACGGATGTGAAATGAAGTCATTTAAAATGTAAATTTTTAAAAATTTCCTAAATGATCAAGAGATAACATTTTACATTATTGTAAAAAAAAAAAAAATTGACATTTTAATGTCAAAAGAGGTGTTATTTAATTTTTTTTTTTTTAAATTACTAAATGACATCAAAATTTTTATTAGGAAATATATCAGATTATTTTTTCTAAATGATCAAGAGAAATAAGTAACATTAATGTTAAAAAAAATAAATAAATAAAAATTCCCAAAAATGATCAATTTTTTTTTTTTTTTTTAAGAATTTTTTGGATGAAAAAAAATAATCAAGAGGAAAAAGTAGTACAACAATTCATACCCCATATAAAGTAATACAAAATTTATTAGGAATTTCTACATCCAATTTTTTTTTTTTTTTGGCTTCATACCCATGTAAAATGTCCTAATAAAATGATGCAAATTATATTGAAAAATTTGTTGCGCAAAAATAATAAAGATTAATGAAATAATTGAAAAAAATTAAAGAAAAAATGAGTTATACGCTTCTTTTTAACACGCACGTTTGACTGACGTTTAACTATTTTCGATGTTTATTTAGACCATTCAATATGTTTATGATATAGTTCTCGAAACGAGTTTCGAGATGACGTAAATAATTTATAAATTCGACTAGCGTATGATAGTTGGAGAATTTTTAAGGCTAGCATATTCTCAAAATTCTTAAAGTACTAATTTGGAATGATCTACTTTGACGCACCATAATATTTGTTACAATTGATTGTTTCGCGCGCCGTTGGCATAAAAAATGCAATATTTTGACTTTATTTGGCATCCAGTAATGACATCGAAAATTGAAACAAAAGCATAAGAAATTTAATGAGCTTATAAACATATTTACCTCCTTTTCATTCCCTCGTTTTAATAAATAATAATAATTGCCGTACCCTATATATCCCTTGCTTGTACATGTAGCGCAATTGATTAAATATATAGCTATTATATCCACTACTTGGTTTTATAATTTAATGTCATACATAAGGATGATTTTCAATGGGTACGCATGGTATTACTCTAAAAATTATTGAGATTTCTTATGCTCCTGCCTACGTGGCAGGTCATGTGGTTGCTAACTAAATGAAATGCCAATCGATCACTAGTGCTTCATCAGGTATTGCCTCCTTTACAAGGTTTATCCGAGGTCAAAGGGTTCTAGACCATATAGCCTCTCCTATTTTCTTGTTGGGCGATAGGAGCACAACCCATCGCCTCACCATATACCCATCAAGGTGATGCAACCGACAACAACTTTTTCACATTGTCGCTACGAGTCGTCGAAGAGTGACATGGCTAATGGTCGCACAACCGATTGGGCCTCTTAAGTCCGAGATGGTTGAGGTTCAACTTTCAATGCCTTTAGCAAATTGTCATCTTTGACACCTCGACAATGTGTAAAATGATTAATTTGACATCTCTATAGAGGAGACTCGTAGTCATATCATTATTGATTCGAATAGAACAGGGTGTGTAAGATTACAAGTTTATGACACTAGTATGTAACATCATTAACCTTGACATATGAGTAGTTGGAATGTGGTCAGAGTCAAGCATCCAAATGGCCTCCAGGCCACAATCCTTTGGTCAATAAATACCACCTTTGTATCATTTGAAATCTAAACTCAGCACTTATATTCCCATATTTCGTGTTTTTTCTCCACCCAAATATTTGGTCATCTTACTTGAATGTTGGAGTGCTTACAATCATTGTAGCCTCCATCCAGAGCGATGATCTATGCCTTCTAACGCGAATGTCCAAATATGCGGGTAATATAGATGTGGATGAGAGAGTTGGGATATATTGGCGTCTAAGTTGCACCAAATTTAGAGGTCAACAAGATTGAGCAAAATTTAAAAAAGAAATATGTAGGAATGTCTTGCATGCGATATTGGATTGAATGAAAATTAATTTAATCATATATGATATTTGGTACATAGGAACTAAAATAATTTTGTCAAAATCTACTATCCAATATTGATCGGATAAAATAGTTCAAAGCACGGACATGAGTTAATAGTGGGTAAGTTGCAAAATAAAAGCAAGATACAAAAATATAAATCAAAATCAAAATCAAGAATACATAAATTTACTTTTCAAAATAAAAATTTCTCATAACTCAAAGTTAAAATAAGCCGATAATAAACAATTATTATTTTACGTAAAAGTAAGAAAAGTAAATTTTCAAATATGAAATAATTTTCCAGTTTTTAAGCTTACATTTACAAAATAGTAAATATTTTAGTTATAAGTGAATGGGTAAGTTTTAAAATTAATAAGAATTATTATGATTGGTAACATAAGAGTTACTTTATCAGAAGTAATTCATTTTACTTAATGGTAACTTTTTACAAAATATTAAGAAAAATAATTTAATTATCCGAGTTATCCAAACTTGTTTATTGCCTAACTGCAAATTTACTTATAAGTAATTATTTATTAAAAGAAACAACTTTTTTGTTAGTCAACGTTAAAAATTAGTTATTAATTTTGACACACATGTAAGAATTTTTTGCTTAAAAGTAACAAAAATAAGTTATCCTAGATAAATAAAAAAATTAATTTAACTTTTATTACTCTGGACAGTAAGCAGTTGAACTTCCAGTAATCAATATCTAATGATTTTGACCGATATACACAGTTATCTGACTCGATTCGGACAAATCATCGGATTATTGGTACAACTGGTAGGTCAGTGGTTCAACTGGTGTGTCATTGATAGATTATAATTTTAATTAGAAAATATTTTTTTTAAAACAAAAGTCAAATATGTATTTTATTTTATATCATTTTACTAAAATTGAATACACACGCACATATTTCTAACATATATTGTCAAGGTTCTACGATGCCATAGTGGTCAAGCATCTAACATTCAAGTTGCAAGGGTTTGAATCTCATCGTTTCCATTGCCAATTTAGTTGTAAAATCGGTTCACACAGAACCGGTTTCGATTTTCTATGAACTGGTCCAGTTCAAACGGATAATTTACGGTTTGAGAGGTTCAAGATCGGTTCATTTGCAAATGGACCAAATAAAATAAGTCGGATCAGACTCTTGTCGGGTTCAAAGATTTTCGGGCTAGACTGGGCGGTTCAACCTAAAAAATCGAAACTGATCTAACATCGGGTATGCTCAAAACCACCCATTTATTCTAAAATCGATAAAAAAAAAAAAAAAACTCGATAAATTAGCCTATTAACAATTAATCCGATGACTCGGAAAAGTTTTCCCAGTTTTATAGATTGGCTATTTAGTTTGGAAATTAATGTTGGGGAACTTACAAAAATATTCCTAAAATTTGGAGTTTTTTAAAAAATCACAAGAAAAGCATTTTGGAAGTAAGAAGTACTTGGTAAAAAACTAAGTGGTAAAAAACAAAGTCACTTACTTCACTTTATAAAAAAAGAGTCACAATATCACTTTTTAAAGTGACATAAGTGTCACCTTTTTTATTAAATGTACGTCACTTTTATTAAAAAATAATTTTTGTTATTCAAAAAAGTAATAAAAATTTTATGAAAGTGACAAACAAAAAGAACAAACACTAAAAAAAGTGACAAACCACCAATTAAAACATTGGAACCAGTTCAAAGTGATAGAAAAAAAAAAAGTGACACAACCACCGTCTATCCCATCCGTCATCGCCAAGTATCTTTAAGATTATTCACCGACAAAACACGAAGCATCTTTAAACCAATTTACAGCCATTGTCATCTACCAACTCAAATTGAGGGAGGGACACTAATTGACTTATTAATCAATATAATTATAAACGAGTTGACATTCATTCAACAGAAGATTGCATCTACAAGAACAAAGTAGTTGCAAAATCACAACAAAATTATTTCTATTCCTTTGCTTCCTCCAGCAATTTTATTAAAATTAAGTATCACTTTTTTTTATTAAAAGGTGACATAATGTCACTATCTTATAAAATGTACGTCACTTAAAAAAGTGACAAATTTCAAGAAAGTGACAAAAAAAAGTTGATACTAAAAAAATGACAAAAATTCAAAAAAAAAAGTGTCAAACCACCAATCAAAACATTAGAATTAGATCAAAGTGACAGGAATATAGAAAAAGGTGACACAACTACCGTCCCTCACCTCCGTTCACCGCTAAGCATTTTTAAGTCGGTTCATCGATAAAACACCAATCAAAATGCTAAAGTCAATTCATCGTCACTGTTATCTATCAACTCGAATTGAGGGAGGGAGGGGGATTGAATGACTTATTAATCAATACAATATTAAAGGAGTTGACATTCATTCAATAGAAGATTGCATCACTCGAACAAGGTAGTTGCAAAATGCCCCCACAAACTTATTTCTATTCCTCTACTTCCTCCAGCCATTTTACTAAAGGCTCCAATTCCTTCACAAAGACTTGTCTGCATAGCAATGTAAAATAAAATAACTAGGTTAAGGTATGTTAAAACTAAAACACAAAATTACATTATTTAGAAATGAAGTTCTCTTTTATATTATTGTAAACTATTTATTCAAGACACAACTATCTACAAAGCAAGAAATAATAGTATCCACTTATTATCTTCATAAGCTATTTAATTTATAATTTATCCAAAAACAAACATACCAAACATATTTAACCCACTGATAGAAGATATATAGTATTCCATGTATTTTTCTCACTTGAATCACGAAACAAACAGTTAGTAAGCAATGTTGATTTCTACTATTTTTTATTCAGTAAGTAGCTAAAATTCCTCCAAATTTTTTTCAGCAAAAATTGCAAAACAAAAATAAAAAATTTGAGCCAATAAATTTCAAAAAATGAAGAAATGAGATAAAAGACAGAAAGACCTTCAGTGATTGCTGATTTTTGAGAAGAAGGTGAAGAGCCCATAGCAGAAAGTGAGAAGAAAGTTAGTTTCTCGACTTGTTTAGTGTCCTTAAAGCTAAAGAAAATGGTGGTACAAAATGGGACTTGAATGAAAAATTGGATAGAGAGGTGAAGAAGCTACTGTCATGCTATAAGAGGCCATTTGGCTGCAAAGTTGTATCGTTGCAGCAAGATATGAAGATGAACGATAATGTTGTTGGAATCTCCGTCGTTAATGGCCACCATATCACGACCCTGTGCTTGTCAAAACAATTGAGATTGCGCCTTCGGCTCGATGGATCCATTTAGAGAGAGAGAGAGAGAGAGAGAGAGAGATTAGTTTAAAATTTAATGAAAAAATGCATTATTTTATACTTTGCAATTGTTTTTCAAAAGTGGATTATATTTGAGTAGTGGAAATTACACCAAACCAGGTCTTAAGTTTGACCTTTTTAAAAATCAGGTTTTCACATTTTTTTTTCATTTATCAGGTTTTTTATCATTTTAATTAAATAATTAATCTTTTAACCTAATTCATCAATTCCTCACACACCCCACCCCCCGTCTTTCTCTCCATTCTCTCTCTCTCCTTACACTCTCCACCTCTCCGTCGCCTGCTCCCCTGCTCCCTTCGCCCTCATCCTCACTCTCTTCCTTCTCATCCATTCTCCCTCTCTTCCTTCTCCTCCATTCTCCCTCTCCCTCTTTGTTCACAGCAGTGTCGCACTGCCGTTCACAGCGTCGTGACGCTGCTATGAACAGTAGCAGTGCCTCGACGCTGCTGCTGTGGGGTGTGTCGATGTGCGGTGGAGGTGTTGTGGGTGTGCGTTGCGATGTTGTGTGTGTGCAGTGGTCTTAGATGCGATGAGTTTGGGTCGACAGCGTCTGTTTTTGGGGCGGTTGCGGTGGTGGTAGTGGATGCAGATCTGTGCGTGCGGATGGCAGTGGGTGATGTGCATGGAATGATTGTGCGTTTTGCTGTGCGTGTGGATGGTAGTGGGTGCGGTGCGTGTTGGCTATGGTGGTTTTGGAGGTGGTGAGTGGTGTGGGGAGGTTGTGGTGTTGGCGGATCTGTGGTGAAGGTTGGCTGTTTCGCAACGAAGTGTAGTTTCAAAACTCTGCAGAGTTAAAGACCTTGACATGGAGCGTTTCTTCTTCAACTTCATCTTCCTCGGATGTGCTCGAACAGTTGTGAAGTTAAAGTCGGAATTTAGCATTGTATTAAAATTCATTTTGTGTGTTTCATTCGATGATTTTAATAGGGGACCAGAAGTTCTTATGTGATACTAGGATTTGAGTTTTGTCTTCTTTTAAAAACATATGTTTTCCACTTCCGATTGAATGAATAAAGTAGTGCAAAATCTGGTATTAAAAACATATGTTTTGTGATCTGTGGGTGTGTTAGCGGATATATGGGTGTGGGGCAGATCTGTGTGTGGTTGTTGTTGGTGTGTGGCTGTGTGTTGGTAGTTTCGGCTGATCTGTGGTGGTGGTTGGTGTTATTGTTGGTGGATGGTTGCGGCGAAGAGTGTTTGTGACCAACTATTTGGTTGGTCTATGACCAAGTATTGGTGGTGGATTGGGATCGGGGACGGATGTTTGGGTGTCTGTGACCAACTGTTAAACCGTGACCTTAAAATTCGATAACCTATAACTCAAAATATAATCTGTGACCAACAAATTTGGAAATATGTGATCTCCGTGATTTATAATTTTTTTTAACTTGTGACCAATTAAAAATTTGTGACCTATAATTTTTTTGATCGATGACCAATGGAGTCAATTGGGATCTATAAATTTTTGAATTTGTGACTTCGAAATAATTTATGACCAATTAATTTGATAAGTTGTGACATAAAATTAAATTTTTAACTACTTAATAAAATATCTGTGACCTCGGAATCGGAGTAGTTA
>CAIGRB010134246.1:41215-66255 GCA_903798255.1 Fraxinus quadrangulata
TTTTTTTGGTTTTTTGTCACTTTTTAAGAAGATAAAAAAAAGAAATAAATTGTTATATTTTCCTAATATAATCAACATGTGGATTAAGAACGTGATTACTGTTACTCCACAAATGGATGGTGTTATTTTGATATTTGTCACTTTTTAAAATTTGTTACTTTTTTGAGTTTGTATCACTTTTTTAGAGAGTGTCACTTTTTTTGAGTTTGTCATTTTTTTTAAAAAAGTAAAAAAGTGACAATTTTTATAAAAAAAGTGACACAATGTCACTTTTTCATTTTACACAGTATTTTTTACTTCCTAAAAACCTTTCATATGATTTTTCAAAACATCCATAATTTTAAGGGTATTTTTGTAAGTACCCCTTGAAATCAATGTAAGGCCCAATGCATTTACTCTAGTACATGTTGGCCCATATATTTATCGCATACATCATAAACGCTTTTGTCAGATTCCGATGTGGGATTAAAAAAAATTGAGTTGGCACGGTAGATTCCGTCCAATTTATTCGATCTTTCATTTAATTTTACTATATTAACATGATAAAATGCTATACAAGTATTGAACAATTCACGACATGACATAAAAATTAAATGCGCCCCAATTTAATCTTAAACATGTGTTTTCCTTTGTATACATTATTAACTTATTCTAGTCAATCGTTGTTGTACATAGATTAAATGTCCAATTTACTATTTATTTATTGTATTCGGTTCGACCTCGGTGGAACTTTTTGACTTTTGACCATTTATCTTTTTGGGTTGATGTCTGGGTCGATTTTTAAAACATTATCTGGTACATACAGGTTTTTGCTTTGTTGGTGATTACAGTTTAAATGAAATGCAAAATTTTAATAAACTACGTAGTAGACGAACATCAAATATAATGTGGTAAATCTTGAATGGAAACATCTACGGGCCCATTCCATATATCAAACAATTCACTAATAGCATCCAATTTTTATAATTTCGCAAAATTAACAAATAAAAAAAAATAATAATAAAAATAAAACAATCACAAAAATTATGAACGACTCCCTTTGTATCTTTTTATTTGACTCGTTGATGAAGTAGAATCAAACTCACCGATCTTGACTTTATTATTAGTTCCCTATTGTACTCGAATGTAACCATCACTTAAAAGAACTATCATTCCTAATTGCACGCCAAGTAGCTTGATCATTAAATAGAATTGTACATTAGGCACTGATACATGATGGCATTAATAATTATTTACGATGGCCAATGAGGTGAAAACTACTTGATATACACTCTACGTAAAGCACCACATGATAAGCCGTCTATTCCTACATGTTGTCTACCACTATGAGGTATTCCACATTCACATAGGCCGTCGACCCCCGTGAGACTGCTTACCACCATGAGGTCCTCTACATTCACATAAGCCACCTACAACTATGAGGTCCTTTACATTTACATAGACCGCCTACCACCATGAGGCCGTCGACTCCCATGAAGTCATCGACCACCATGAGGCCCTCAACTTTCACATAGGCCGTCTACCACTACGAGTCTGCCTACCACCATGAGGCCTTCTATATTCACATAGACCGCCTGCTACCATGAGGCCATCTACGTTCACATAGGTCGTCTACTACTATAAGGCTGCCAACCACTATGACGTTGTCGACCCCCATGATGCCCTTTACGTTCACATAGGCTATCTACCATTATATGGCTACCAACCACTATGAGACCGCCTACCACCATGAGGCCGTCGACCCCCATAAGGCCTCTTATGATTATATATGTCGTTTATCACTATGAGGCCAACACTACACTTAACCATACAAATGACAATGGGTTGGATGAGAACCGCTCAACGATAAACGTAGGCACAACCAACTGCTTGGGGAGTGGGGGTCATCCCATCAGAACGTGGGAGAAGTGAGAAGATTTACATGGGACACGTGGCACCATTAACTGCTGAACAAGTGCATTGCATCAGGTGCCTATAAATACCCATAAGGTGAGAAAGGTATGGTTATCTTGAAACTCGAGCTATTTGAATTCCAATTATATTCTCCTTCTACTTCCTTAAACCGACTACTGATTCTCACGCCGGAAGTACAACATGGGAGAAAGCCCCGACCTCATGTTGCAGGTAGCATTCGCTCATCGGAGTAGCCAGAGTACCCTATTTGTCAAGGAGAACACAGAGGTCAATCTCGCTACAATTTCATTAGCGCCGTCTGTGGGAAACCACTGAACAAAAAAAGCTATATTAAGGAGATGGACTAAAAGTGAGAAGCGCATGGTCGGGAATACGGAGGAGACATAGTCTGTCGCAAGGGGTCACAACCCGCCATCGCCACCGCAGTACGTAACGCAGAGCCAATTTAGTGCCTTGGAAACACAATTGACAGCCATGATGACCCTCTTGCAGAGTTAAATGCAGAAAATCGCAGCCGCACCACAGAACTCGTCAGAGGCAGTATATGAGCAACCACCCCAGGTGGCGCAAATGGTTATTCCACCTGTTATTCAGCCAGCAGTATGAGACTTGGGGGCTATAAGATTTGAGGTTCTATAGATTTCCCAACCCATGACAGACTTGGAAATGAAGATAGAGGAGATGATGACCTAGAAGATAGACGATGCATTAAACAATAGGAAGGACGAATGTAGACAAATGGTTTTCGAGGAAGATCCATTTGCACCCGAAATTATGGTTGTTTCTTTATCGAAAGTTTTCAAACAGCTAATGATAGAAGCATATGATGGAGTCACAGATCTCCTTGACCACCACCTGCAGACCTTCGTTGATTTAATGAGGCTATATGCAGCCCCAACGTAGTGATGTGCCGATCATTTCCTCCAACACTCAGGAAAGAGGCTAGAGACTGGGTGGCCACCTTGGCACCCAGATCTATAAAGACTTTTAATGAGCTTTTCAAGAGTTTTGTGGCATACTTCATGAGTAGCAAAAGGAAATGAAAGAAGGCCATTTGATTGATGTAGGTTGTGTAAGAGAAAGATGAGTCTTTGCAGGAATACTTGGTTAGGGTTGGTATAAGGGACCTTCAAATGTCTGCAGTGGTAACAGTGTTAATGAATGGAACGCGGAACCGGGCCTATCACCATGAGGCCCTCTATGTTCACATAGACAGTCTACCACTATGAGGCCGCCTACCACCATGAGGCCCATATAGGCTATCTACCACTATATGGCTACCAACCACCATGAGACCGCCTACCACTGTGAGGCTGTCCACTCCCATGAGGCCCTCTATGTTCACATAGGCTGTCTACCACTACGAGGCCACCTACCACCATGATGCCGTCTACTACCATGAGGTCATCGACCCAATAAGACCGTCTACGTTTACATATGTCGTTTATCACTATGTGGTCAACACTACACTTAACCATACAAATGGCAATGAGCTGGACAGGAACCGCTCAACGGCAAACGTAGGCACAACCAACCGCTTGAAGAGTGGGGGTCATCCCATCATAACACGGGGGAAGTGAGAAGATTTACGTGGGAATGTGGCACCATTAATTGCTGAATGAGTGTGTTGCATCGGGTGCCTATAAATACCCCTAAGGTGAGAAATGTATTGTTCTCTTGAAACTTGAACTATTTGAATTCCAATTATACTCTCATCCTACTTTCTTAAATCGACTACTAATTCTCATGCCAAATGTACAACGGGGAGAAAGTTTCGACCTCATTTTGCAAATAGCATTCGCCAATCAGAGTAGCCAGAACACCCTACTCGTTAAGGAGAACACGGAAGTCAATCTCACTACAATTTCAGGCACCAAATTGTTTTGTGTTCTCCAAGGACTTGAAGAAAATCCAATGGGTTCCGCTCCAGAACCACCCGATCTTCTCTTACACGACGGACACCACCGGAGACTCCTGTATGTCGAGGAATCTCATGGCTTGGGACGGGTCGTCTCGCCTTTATTTTTGGGTTTCTAACAAAAAGTGCCTCCATAGAATTTCCATTCGATGGGGTGAACCCGACCTGGATTCCATTTTGGCCGCTTCCCCCTCCAAGGTTGTTTTTTTTGTTTTCCATCTTTACATTTTTCGCATTTTTTTTTTTTAGAATATGTGTGCGTATGGAGTCACAATGTCACGTGTTTGAGTCTTGGTGTTAGGGGTTTATGGAACTGTTGTTTGTAACACTGCCAAGAAAAATGTAAACTAAAAATAGTTATTGAATAATCTGAAGTGCAAAAACTAATGTATTACACGTTGAACCTGATATTATTTTATCAGACTGAATATTTGGAGGTGACAATATCTCAACATGCTTAGTATATATTGTTCTTTGAAATGCATTTGACCGAGCATAAAAGCTGGCTTTTTTTCGGCAGCATGGCCTTTTAGCAGCGTTTAAGTATGACCAAACATGTTCTAATGGAAACAGGAAATTATGTTATTTAATTAATAATTAGTGCATAAATCATACTGTTCACACAAAATTAGAATATTTGAGAATATTGAGTTTGATGCAAGAGCAGCTTGCTTATAGCACATTGCACTTACTCTTTAATGATGTTAAATTGGTATCCTATGCTAATTTGCCAATTTATCTATAGGTGTTGCAAGCAGATGCTCCTGTCAGTTTTGATGTCATTAAGATTTCTGCGAACAGAAATGGGTCAGCATTGCTTCTAGCTGGTTTGGAGGGTTTGTGTGTCATGTACCTCTATGGACGTTCTTCAATTGAAGAAAATACTATTTTTTTGCCGGTATGCAGACATGCATCAGATTTTTAAGATACTTTTCCTTTTTCTTTTGGGTGTGGTTTTTATGATTGTGATATTGGTTCAACAAAAGTAAAATGGAAACTGAAACGTGTATAAATCATATCCAAATGCCTGACTCCAGCAATGGTATTGTGAGGTTAAGACTACCAGCCTTAATGAAATGAAAAGACAGCAAAAATAAAGAAAATGAGTTCTTCTGATCGTATCCTTTTTTCCTGCTATGGTAGAACAACCTCGCATGATGTCTAGAACTTTTGGTTTTCATTAATCGGAGAAAGAAATAGCACTTCCGCTTTCTCCGGTTTGAGTTTGGGTTGCCGGGGACTTGAACTGCTATGTTAGTATATCCATATGATCATACTTATATCTCGTGCTTTCATAATTAAAGCCAGTCTTTGCCCCCCGTTTGGTCCCCATTATTTGGTATTATAATTTTTAGAATAGTAATTTTTTGAATAATGAATGATTGAAAAAGAAGAAAAAATTTTTAATTTAAGTAAAATATTATTTTATTGGAGAATGTGTGATTAAAAAAAATAGATACATTTTTATGGGGCTGGGGGCTTTAAAATCACCGTTGCCTTTATCACAGCATTTTGAGATATGGAAGCATTTATTGTATAGCTTTATAACATTTTCTGACTAAATATAGTAACTCAGAAGTCAGAAGGCATGACACCTTTCGGTCTGTGTATACATGTCAAATGTGGAAATTTATGTGGTGAAAATTCTGACTCCTCTCTCTTCCTCAAATATTTTTATTTCACTTATAAAAAAAAAAAATCACAAAAGGGATGCCTTGTCTTGTAGAGATAAAACTAACAGATTTGTCATTTGTTAGCTATCAAATGATCGAATATGAAGGTGCTAATCTTCTACTTTTTAACAGGACGGTTTCAATTGGGTCAGAGTTATACTTCAACAGGAATAATTACATACGCACATTACAGATTTCTTGGCACCCTTGCAGCGAAACTCATCTTGGAATTCTTTCCTCTGATTCAGTTTTCAGGCGCGACTGCCACCTTTTATATCTATCCTGGCTGTAGTAATCCACTATGTATGTTGATCAGACCTATGCATATTAAGGGTTTCATTTCCTTAAAGTTGGAAATGTCTCATCCTTGGCCCTGGGATATAGTTGGTTCTGGCATTTGTTGTGATTTTGTTTCAGAACAGGCTGATTTTAGTCATGAATATGATGTGCACTATTGTTATCATTGTGCTTTTGATTTCTTTGCAGAATTTTTGATCTGTCTTCACCTGTTTAACAACCAGAGCAGGAATATTATTTGCAACCTGTAGAACCTGGTAGTTCATGTAAAGCTGCGTCAATCTGCCCTGTGGATTTTTCTTTTGGGGGTGATCATTTGTGGGACAGATTCAGTGTAAGTGCATTTTTTTCTTGCTAATTTGTGTGAGTTAGTATGAATGAAACTTGTCTTGAATTGTAATTTTTATGTTCCCTTGGAAGTACTTGCATACCTCAAATCATATATAATCTAGACACAAGTGTCCCATGGTTTATCAATTCTTGCCATATATGTGCAAATTTTGTTCCATGTTATTTATGTTGGTCATTATTTGTATTATTTATGCTGAATTGAGTTATTTGCTTTGTTGTATCACAATAAACAGATTTAGGTACTGATGCCACATTTATGTGAATTATCTTTATGTTACTTTTTGTTAGGTTTGGTGACCCAAATTAGGTGGAATATTTTGAGAATATTTTTTCCTTCTTTGCACATTATTTTATTGGGAAAAATATTGGGAAATATCGTTTCCTTATTTTTACGTGATATTGTTTCCTTTATTTCACGTGATTCTATTGGAAAAATATTATTTCCTCTATTCCACATTATTTTTGACATTATTTCCATCTTTATTGTTTGGTATGCACCTATAAATATGTAGCCACTCCCTTCATATTTCTTGAAGCAATTTACTACATTGTAAACATTATTGCTCTCCATTGGTTGATATTAAAACCATCTTCTTCTTCCATTAACTCTCTCTCTCTTGAGTTTTCTTTACTTTAAATCTTGTCTTTGTGTTTGATGATCTATTACTTCAATTGTGTCATATTAAATCTCGTTTGGTGAATGCGAAGCTTCCTTGTTAGATCTAACAAGTGGTATCAGAGCCCGGCGTTGTGAAGTTTTGCTTTTAGGATTTTTTTTTTTTACAATGGCTTCAATGAAGTTTGATATTCCGCTTTTGGATCGCAGTATAAGATTTTCTTTGTAGCTAGTAAAGATGAGAGCTGTGTTGGCGCAGAAGGATCTAGATGATGCGTTGTTGGGATTTGAGAAGATGCCCACAACTTGGACAACAGAGGAGAAATAAAGGAAGGATCGAAAGGCTTTGTTTCAGATTCACCTTCATCTATCTAACAACATTCTTCATGATGTATTGAAGGAGAAGACAATAGCTGCATTGTGGTTGAAGTTGGAGCAACTCTGTATGACCAAAAGTCTGACCAATAAGCTGCAATTGAAGCAGAGGCTCTATTCTCATCGCATGCCAGACAGAGATTCAGTGGAAGCTCATTTGGCCGTGTTTAAGGAGATCGTCACTGATTTGGAGACATTAGAGGTAAAATATGATGAAGAGGATCTTGCCTTGATCTTATTATGCTCGTCACCTTCTTCATATTCGTCGTTTCGGGACACGATTTTATACAGTCGTGATACACTCACCGTAGAGGATGTGTATGATGCTTTATTTTCTAAGAAAAAGATTAAGCGTCTTGTTGGAGCTACATCGAGGGATGAGCAAGCTCTTGTGACTCATGGTGATCGGCAGAGAGGTAAGTCAAGAGTGAAGTTTAGCAATGTGGTTTGTTTCTACTGCAATAGGAAATGGCACGTTTTGAAGGATTGTATCAATTTGCAAAACAAAGGTAATTTGTCTGCAACTCATGGTAGACAATCTAATCATACGGATGAGACTAGTATTGCCGAAGACTTTGAGAATGAGAAAGTTGTGGTGTTGACCGTATTTGATACTGTATCCAAGCTTAATGAGGAATAGATTTTGGATTCAGCTTGTTCGTATCATATGTGTCCCAATCGGGACTTGTTTGAAGCATATGAGGCGGTAATGCAAGGTGGAGTTGTCATGGGAAACAACCAATCTTGCAGGATAGCTGGAGTTGGGAAAATCATTAAAGTTACACTTGGCCAGGTTCGACATGTTCCAGACTTAGGGAAGAACCTCATTTCGTTGAGTACCCTAGATTCAAAGGGGTACACATTTTCTAGTGGAAGTGGAATCTTGAAGGTCCGTAGTGGTGCTCGGATGGTAATTGAGGGATGGAAAAAGTCTCAATTGTACATCTTGCAAGGGCGTGCAGAACCAGTTAGAAGACATTTGGACAGGTTTCGTACCGTGGTGGATATTCAATTTGGTACAATACCGTTGGGTTATGGCTTTAAGTCGAATTTGGTGAACACTACTCATGAGAGTTTGGTCGATATAGGTAATCTCGTTTTGCCACCAATTTCACCAGTTCCATCGTGTTCTATTGCTAGGAAAGGACTCATTGAGGAGAGGTACAGTCTAGATGTAGGTGTGTGTGCTTTTGTGGTTTTTGAAGATGATGTGTCTAGCAAGCAATCTTCAGTTCAAGCACTTGGTGATGATTCTGCTACAGGGTGTGCTTCTAGCCTGTTTGGTTGATTGTGAATTCCATTGAGGAATTTCGGGAACTCGATGAGTGAGTTCGAGTATCATTTGTGGATACTATTTGGTTAATTGATTCCATGGTGGAATTTTTGGGAACCAGGTGTGGTTTATGTATCATACTGGATACTTGGGAAGAGGAAAACGGTTTTTGTGTTGGAGAGATTTGAAGTTTTTGATTGAAAGGTTTTGTCATTTCGATGCAGTCGGATTTATTTTTCCAGGTGGAGAAATTTTGTTGCTTAGTTCGATGCACCGAAATTTGTGTCAAAATGGAGATTGTTAGGTTTGGTAACCCAAATTAGGTGGAATATTTTGAGAATATTTTTTCCTTCTTTGCACATTATTTTATTGGGAAAAATATTGGGAAATATCGTTTCCTTATTTTCACGTGATTTTGTTTCCTTTATTTCACTTGATTCTATTGGAAAAATATTATTTCCTTTATTCCACCTTATTTTTGAAATTATTTCCATCTTTATGGTTTGGTATGCACCTATAAATATTTAGCCACTCCCTTAATATTTCTTGAAGCAATTTACTACATTGTAAACATTATTGCTCTCCATTAGTTGATAATAAAACCATCTTCTTCTTCCGTTAATTCTCTCTCTCTTGTGTTTTCTTTACTTTAAATCTTGTCTTTGTGTTTAGTGATCTATTACTTCAATTGTGTCATATTAAATCTCGTTTGGTGAATGCAAAGCTTCCTTGTTAGATCCCAACACTTTTGTGGTATGCCACATTTATGTGAATTATCTTTAGATTACTTTTGTGATGCAATGTAACATATTCTATTTTATGGATCTTCTTGTCTTCACTTTTAATGTATGAGAAGTAGTAACCAGCAAGTTTGGAAACTTATCATATGTTTTCAAAGTCGTGGAAAAAAAGTATCTTATTTATAAATATGGATAGAATCAAAGGAGTGTGAAACCCATGTCAATGAGTGATGGTGTCTGCCCAACATTCTATGCAAATGCTTTCCCTCCCTGTCTGTGTTGTGTTTCTTAGCCCTTGATTGCTGAGGCGCACTAGCTTTTGATATGGATGGAAATGTATTGATGTTTCTGCTTATTATGCAGGTTTTTTATCTTGTTTAGTGATGGATCTATTTACATCCTCTGCCCTGTTGTTCCTTTTGGAAGGTAATTCTCCATACATGTGCAATTGAAGTCTTTTTCTGTTCCTCCGGGAGTTATCGATTTTTCTTCTTAATTCCGATTTGTATGTACTATATATCTGTGTCAAGTGGTCCCATTTTACTTGCCAAAGATTTTATTTTAGCATGTATTGTTTCCACATGCAGAACTTTGGATACAGATGGCTAGAATTATTAAACCTTCATAGTCATCTGGTTGATCAGTCCTTTTGTAGGTTGAGTATCTTAGGAGTAGTAAGATTATTATTCTTAATAAAACAATTAGATACTTTTTTTGACAGTAAACAATTATATGCGTAATGGCTATACTAATTTTAGTGCAAAGTTATTATACCATTTTGTCTCTCTCTCTCTCTTCATGTTTTGGGTATTTCTAGGTTGTGTCCACTTCTAGTACAATGTTATTTAGCTTGTCTCAGTTACTTGATTCTGTAATGTATATAAACTAGTGTCATGGCTGTCTTTTTGATTCCTTCGTTTGAACAATTGAACTCTGGGTTGTCAACAGCGTTCACCAATGGGAATCAACTCTGGAAATATACAGTGATGCCCATACATTTGGGTTGAAATCTTCCAACTCGAAAGCAGTTAGCAATTCTAATATGGCAATCTTTTGGTTGGAAGCAACATTTCCTGAATTAGCTCTTCAAACGGGAGAAGATGGAAACTTGTTTGCAACCAAAGCTCAGCCTTGTGTTCTATTTGATGCATCTGTTTCATTGCAGGTATTTTTCAAATATTAGTACTTCAATTGTGTCTGTCGGAATAATGTTTGTTCTAAATTGGATTCAGTAAGTACACTTACAAATCCAATTTTCTTTTCAATTGAATAAGACGTGTTAGGCATTTTGTGATTTTTTCTTCTTTTACCATTGCCTTGTTTTTTGTTATAATTTTAGTTTCGTATTGACTATGATTTGATTTTCTGCCCACATTCATTTTGAAGGAGGATTTTTCTATTACTAATACATTTCAATTACAACCTTTTTCCTTGAAGTAGACACTCCTTAATTGTTTCCTGTTATCGTTATGACTTCAGATGAGATTATTCAGGCACATGATATGATTATAGTTTTCTTGGCCCTATCAGTTTCTTTTACCAGGTAGAAACAGAGCTATGTGATCTACATTTTCAAGTAACTAGCATTAAATTTTATAGAATTCTTCCAAGTCCTTGGGATATAGAATAGTGTGTAAGCAACTTGGAGAAAATCACCTGTCATCTGCCACCGGAAACTAATTATGTCTTGTTTTTCTTTCCCTTCGTAAAATTTAATGTTGGAAGCTTGACTTTCACTTTTCGCTGAAATCTTAGACAAGCTAGGTTTTTTATTTGTGTTCTTAGTTATGAGATTTAATCTGGTTTCCTTCTCTATATAGGACATAAAAAACCAAGTTTTTATAGGCATTCACAGGGAAGATTACTGTAGGTGTTTATGGGGAAGATTACGGTAGGTAGGTTTAAACTTTCTTATTTTGGTTAATTGTAGCTTTGTAAGTAGGGTCTTTTGGTTTGTAATTCAAGAAACAAATACTTTGCAAATTCTCCATCACTCTTTATATTACTCTATAGTTTCCAACATATAAAAGGTGATTTTATTAAGCACTTATGCTGAAACTTAAAAATCATTGTGTAACCATCATTTTCATGCAAGTCATTGGTGATTTAGTATGTGGTTTTGATTTTAAGTATCCCCGAGATTTGTTCAGTGCCTGGATCTTTTTGCTTCTCATAAGACGTACTGAAATATATTCAACAACGTTTAGGCCTATGAAATTGTTAGGTTCTGCTTTCATTCTTTTCCCTTTTCGTGGTGTATCTTGTCCTACAGCTACTTCGTTAAAATTTTATTTGGATACTTATGCTGCATCTCTGAATTTTTGATGGTTATTATTTCCAGGGACCTCTTCGTAATGTATATCATAGTCTCGGAGAAGATTCTGAAGTTCAGAGGGGACTGTATGAAGGGCGCACAGTCAGTTTTATGTACAATTTAGTAAGTAAGGATTCAATTGTTGTGACTGCTTGGAGTGGTGGTCAATTGCAAATAGATGCTTTAGCTGATGAATACAGCCAGTTTGGAAAGTGGGTAGTGCACCTCGTGTTTGTTTCGATTCGCATGATCATATACTCGCTGCTGCCATGATTTGTGAATCAGTTCCTATTGGTTTCTCCATTTTGAAGTTTGATCAACCCCAGAACCATATGGCATGGTTAGGGCATCCACCACCTTTGTTGAGGCTGGCCATCGTGGATTTAGCTTTGCCAAAGAAAAAAGATTTTCTCATTTCAATGTTTGCTGATCCCATTGTTGGAAAAAGAATATATTGCCTTCATGATGCAGGGATAGATTCTTTAGTTTTGCATTTTCTTCCCTTTACAAGACAAGCAAGTGGCAAGGAAGAGCTGATGAAAACTCCATCTGTGCATGCTGTTCTTAGTACATGCTCAGGAAAATTCTCCAGCTCATCTCCTCTTCATGGTTTCTTGGCTTTGTCAGATTTATTTGGGAGTTCATGGGTCATGGGACTTACTGCTTCTCAGGAATGTATTGTGCTACAGATGGAGACTTGGAATTTGTTGCTTACTCATACTAAAGAAAAGGGGAGGTCACCTGTCCGCTTTGAAGAGCTAAAAGAAATGGACACCCCTGCTATTATCAGCAAAAAACTCCTTGCTGGTCCTAAGGCAGTTATGCTTCCCCCTTCTGCACCTAACTTACGCTCTGCGACTGCTGATTCTATTGAAGGAAGGGCAACTCTTCATCACTATTTCAAGCTTTTTCATGAAAATTACGTGGAATATGCACACAAGGTAACAAACATGCCAATATCTCATTTTCATCAGTAATTCATGCTTGCAATTGTTATTACTTGAGCTAGAAACTGTCTTCATCTTGAGAAGACTTGTTTATATTACGTGTTTGAACTTGTGCGGGGAAAAAAAAGTTGTTATACTGTAGAAACTCTTTTGGATTAAAGGTCTGAATTTTAATGATACTTTTTGTTGGAATTATGCTGAAAAGACATTCGAATTGAATGCCACTCCTGTTCATGTTAATGTAGCATCCAAGGAACTTTCTGTTGATTGTTCGACTGACCGATGCTGTTTACAAAAGCATCACTTCTCTGTGGAGTATTTACAATTAAGTGCTTGAAGATGTTGTGAATAAAGGCGACTTAAAAATATATCCAGATCGTATTGGCCAGATCCTATTGATTAAATTCTTTATTTGTTTTCTCTGTTGCGAATTACATATGCTTTCTCTTGTTTCTAGGTGTATTTCGAACTCCAGCATCATGCACCTCATTTGAAGAAAATCATTGACAACCAGCACTCTTGCTTGCGTGAAGCACAACAGAAACATTTGGAAGTTGAAAAGAAACAGGAGAAGGTAGAGAGTCGCATTGAACGAGCAGTTCAGCTTCACAGTTCTTTAGAAGAGCGCTTACATAACTTGAAAAACTTGTCAGCATTAAACAAAAAGCTGCTTTCAAAGGCAGAGCAAGACTTCAAGTCAGACCTTGGTAATTTATTTCTGAGTTTCCACATCACTGTTGAAATCTCTCTCAATTCTTGATCAGAAATAACCAATTATCATTTAGTTTGTTCATGTTAATATTGAATTCTTCTTAATTATTCCTATCAAGCATTACGGTAAAAAGAAAATGCTGTTGAGATCAAGACCTGCTGTTCAGATATAACTTTGCTTGGTAGTGATTGTAAGTTCAAGTGTCATGGGGAAGGGTTTAAGGAAAAGTAGAGCTACTCCATATCATATAGCACATTCTAATGGATCGAAAAATACGAATGAAGACAGAAAGAAAAGGAAATTCAGTGCTTGTCCTTTATTATTGGCATGCTCCTTGTACAACTTTCATCTTGTCCAATGTTCGGGACATGTATTAGAAATTCTGTAGAGGAGGCAATAAAGATATATAAACTTAAGGGAGTTTCTGTAAAACTTGACACGAACTTTGCAATGTGAACATGATTTTTTTCTAAGATTCGCATGAGGGAAAATTTGAACCTCATTGGAATATCAAGACACCAAAAGTGAGCTTATACACGGATGAAGTGACAACCTAATTTTTTGAGTTTTTGGGTCAAGATAGGGCTCTGAACACGTGTATTCACTCTTCTTTGTGACAAACTCCTTACTATCAGATCCAGAATTAGTGGCATTTGAATGAAAGGTATGTGGATCCTGGGCACTATTCGGAAGTGGGTAATTTTAAGGTGTGGTTGCTATTGGGTAGAAAGGTGACATTTTTCTGCCCTTGAAATTGTGTGGAAACATGATTGGTTAATTGCTATTGAGAATAGCATGTGTGGTCAAAACATGCAAATAACGTGACAGAGAAAGGCGATCAATATTTAAAATTAAAACATGTGTGGACAGCATTGCTGGGAGTGGAAGCTTAATGTGTGAAGGGATAGCTACTTGGGGTTCATACGTGAGGAAAAATCATCCTACATCAAAAACCAAGACACATTGAGTGAGTCATGACTTGTGAAGGAACCAATAGCCTATAGCTTAAGCTTTTGGGTCAAGATTCAGATCTAAACATGCATATTGGCTGCTTTTATGTGGACTCCTTGGGATTACAGCATTCCACTGTCCTACTAGAGAATTTGCCCATTGAGGCCAACCCTAACCTGTGCAAACAAAAAAGGATAATAAAACATTTAACTTTTTATTTGGGGAAAATCGGAAATCAGGATTTATCTTTTTTACTTTTTGGGGTGGGTGGGTGGGTTGAGGGTTGAGGACAGCCTCTCCTACCTAATCCTCTAATCTTCTGCCTTTGGATGAACTGAATTATTGTTGTGTAATTTAATTTGAATCATGAAAATTTGACATTTGCTACTTAGGGCCCGTTTGACGTGACTTTTACTTTTGCTTTTGCTTTTGCTTCTGCTTCTTGTAGAAGAGATACCTTAATTTTTGGTTGGAAATTAATTTTTAAAAAAACTTCATATTCCGGAAGTACTTTTAAAGAAAGCTATATTGGACTAGCTTATTTTAAAAACTCTTTTAACTAGAAAAAATACTTTCATAAAGTTAGCCAAATAATTTCTTTTTGTATAGATGTTATACTTTGTTATTCATTTCGTGAAAAGAAGAATAGCCCCATATCCCTCTAACCAATCACCGAAACTCGAATATACATCTGAGAATAATCTTCCTTATTCAACTTTTTTATAACAATGCAGATAGATTTACTGGAGTGGAGATGGATGCTTTGCACTCTTCCATTGAAGCTCTTAATGCACGGTTGAGAAGACACCTACAGTCTCCACAGACCATTTTCTCTAATCAACAAAGACAAAAGTCAAGGAGAATGGCAAGTCGAGTTCAAGAAGATGAAGTATCTCAACTTAAATCTCCCCTTGCCAAACTGTCACTTCTGAACAGTGATAACACACAGAAGGTTAAACTTGTTGAGTCGGCACTAAAAAACCGTGATATCAGCTATTGATGAGATCACATCAGAGTTTGGTAGATTCAATCAAATATTAAAAATGTTAATCCAGTTTTTGTGCATTTAGATGCGTAGTAGTTGATCTGGTTTCCAGTGTCCGTTTGGGAGCTGCACGAGATGGTATTGCTAGGAGTCCCTCTGAAAATTTATCTATCCAGCAGGCAGTTAAGGTGGACTGCACAGTAATGTACACTACGAATGAAAAAATAATAATAAAAGTTGAAATATTGTCCATTCTATTGTACTATGTGCAACTTTGACCGCTTGAGCTACATGTAGCTTAAGTCACAGTTACCTAATTTGTGTGGTGTGTAAAATGCACATAGCTGTTGCAAGCATCCTTTTTGTGCTCATAGTTGACTAACTGGGAGGCGATCATTGTCATCTATCCTCGCGTTCTCTGGATGACAAAGTTGATTCAGGAGTAAGAGCCCGAGAATTGTTTTGCTTTTGTAGCAAAATGGGAACTAATAGGCGAAATGCTGAAAACAGCAATGTGTAAAGTGGGTTCGATTGAAGAGGATTATTTATAGTATTTGAACATTAACTTATCTTTTGTAAGTGGATTGTATTTTGGGAGGTGCTAGGGGAACATAATGAACACCATTATGGTGTCCATTACATTCATTTAGCATTTTCCTTGTATTTTTGGTTGATTTGGAATGTTAGTTTCTTGCCTTGTTATGTCGTAGTTTTGGAATAATTTTAGATATCAAGGTATTCTAGTCCACAGACAAACAATCAATCCAAGGCATCAAAACAAGGGTTGTACTCTCAAGATCGCAAATCTTCCTGGTGGATTGTCGTGGTTTGTAGTATAATTTTTTATGCTAAGGATCCTTAAAAAAAGCAATAGCAGAGCATACTTTTTGTAATTATTCAAGTAATTATTTTTTGAATGATGTCATGATCTTTTGATAAAGAATTATGTTATTTGTACAACATTGTTGACAATGTTGGTTGTGGCAAAAAAAGTATTAATTGAAATGATAAATTGTTTTTTAAATCGTCTAATGACAACATGCAACGTGGTATGTTGTCAAAATTATTATAGACCAAGTATTGTTCTTTGATAAATATGTAGCAAATTTGACATCAAGAGAAAAGTCAACTACTTTTTATGTGTGGGTTATGTCCTGTAAAAATTTGGTATTGGATTGATTAACCATCAAAAAAGTTTTAATTAATACCTTTTCAAAATTCCTATATGTTTACGCCGTCATCAATCTAATGAGTGGGTGACTTATTTGTGGTTTATGCGCAACCAATTTTTGAAGGCAAATTAGGGCCAACTTTTTCAAGTTGTGTGATTATATGCCTTTAAAGTGAAAGTTTTGGACCCAAACTTATTGACCAAAATCATCACTATAGGAGTTTAAATTGTACATGACTTTTACATGATTCACGATTAGAAGGCAAAATTGTCAAACTACTTAACATTTCTGTCAAATCATTCGAAAGCAGCATGTGATTTTAACATCTAATATGATTATTTCTATCATATAAGAAACTTAATTCTCAAATTCTAATAGGTTATGGATCCAAAATCACACTATGTGAAATGTTGGGGAGCCCAAATCCGAATTTACCCAATTTTTAACTATGGTCGACGTGAATGCTCAACTAAAAGGATGGTAGATTCTATTTTGATATCTAGACTACCAATTTAATCCATGAAGACTTTTTATGCACGGAAGGTGAATTGTCATGTTTTTTTCTAATATTTTATATGACGTCATGCATCACACATATTATAATTCTAATAATAGTATATGTAGGAATAAGAAAGATTAGTCGAAGAAAATCATTCTCCTTTCTTTTTTTCAAAAGAAAAAGGAGGTTTCGATATATGATTTATCATTTATGGACGTTGATAAGATCCATATGTTATCATGAGTTTTTCTACATTATTGATTTGAAGTCTCCCCATAGGTGCTTCCACAAATTGCTAAACATGAATCGACCTTCTATACAAGACATTCCTTTAATTTGACTTTCAGACCTTTTAACCTGAATGCGCGTTAGATGTCTACAATGACATAAATTACTTTTATATAATCGAGATAGCTCGTCCCAAGTTCAAAACCCCCTCTTCTCAAGTCCCACCCCAACCCCATGTGGGTCCTGCCTCCACTTATATTTGTTAAAGTAATGATATTCAGTTTCACATTGTGCTTGGCACCAATTTAAGTGGTAATTAAATAACATTAAATCTCTATTTGGGAGTGATTTTTGTCCCATTTGAACAAATTTTTGCCTGTTAGCAAGTAAACATGAATCTCGTTGCTGTCGCAATTATTTGATTACCTCATAAATAAATTATCAAAAATGTCCGTATCTAAAAAAGTATGATTTAAATGTTAAATGAGTAGATATGTCATTCTATTCGGTCCAATCAATAATTGCAATTGCTATGATATTAGCATACACGACAAAAAATTTGCTACAAATCGAATAAGCCATAGTACTCTAACACGAACAGTGTTCATAGCATTATCGTATTTGCAACAGGACAGGAGAATGAGTCTAGGGTCACATTCGTAATTATCCGAAGCCAATAGAACAATTCTCAAGATTTCGTAACTTTTAAGGGAGAAACAGACAACTAAAAGCCCGTTAGTTGTATTAATGCTACCCCACTCTCTCATCCAAATCCAAAACTTGAATAGTCCCTGAGATTCCCCAAGCTTCTCTTCAAATTTACACTCATTGCCACTCCCTTCCGATCTTCAAATATATTCGAACTAGACCTTGCATTTCTGCTTCATTTCCCCCTCTTTTCTCCATCTACATTTACTGAAATATATAATACGCAGTATTTGCAGATTAATGTTTCTTGTCTGGGTTTGACAACATTTAACTGGTTTAAAATGTTTTAAATTAAAGGAATGAGGAATGCGGTGTGGGGCTTGCTTTTTCAGATGAGTTTCGTTTCAAATTATTTAGCTTGATTCTCGATCTGCGAAGTTAGCGTTTTCAATTTATTTGTCAAGAAATTGGTTTGGAGAAATACAGGGTTTTATGGAGCTTGAATGGTTCAGAATGAGGATGGAGAGTTGAGGATTGTGTTTTTACTTTTTAGGGTTTGGTTATTTTTTCTATATTTATTGGGATGAATCGGAGTTTTAGGGCACCGGAGAGGGAGCAAATGGGGAATCTGAGACTGAAGGAAAACAAGGATGAGGAGCTGGCATTGTTTCAAGAAATGCGTAAACGCGAAAAGGAACGGAATAATCTTCTTCTTCTTTACAACTCCGACGAGTTTGACGTTCCACATGGTATTAAAAAAATTAATTTTGTTTAAATTTTTGTTGAAAATTGTTCTATTATTTTATACGGCAGTTTTGGTGTTATGTGATGAGGTCTCAATTAGTTGTTAATTAATTGTATGATGAATCTATTTGGTGGATTTTGGTTTCAAATTTATCTAACTTTTTGACGTAATCTGATGTGCTGTTGCTCTTAAAAAATGATTATAAAGTTTTTTTTGTTTGGTGACTGACACTGACTTTGGATTCTTACATGATATTGTGAAATACTCATTTGAAGTAAAAAAATGATAGTAATATCTTTGAAATTTACCTTGTCTGGAGCTTTTGATTATTAGTGAATTAATTTTATTATTCAAGTATTTATTTTTCTTTTAATTATGACTCTGTATGCAGGATCAAAAATCGGTAATATAACTGCAACTACACCTGCACCTGTGCGGAAGACTGGTGCTGATGAATTTCTTAATTCTGATGGTGAAAAAAATGACTATGAGTGGTAATTTTTTATATCTCCACTGCTTTTATTTTTATACCTTCTAAACTTGTGTCCCTATTGTGAATTTTTTAAAACTTTTGTAGTGTCGATGTCCTTCAGTAGGAAATAAATTAATTTAATTCGTCTTCATGAAGTGCTTTTATTGTACTTAAACACCTGTTTATGCTTCTGAAAGACAGTATCTTTTGTTGACTTTCTCCTTCCCATAAGAATCAATCTGATGGTTATCACATTTCAAACTGACCTCCACACACCATCTATAGGATAAATTTCAGCTTAATAATAGAGTCCTTTTCTATAAGATAACCGTTATTTATTAGGGTTGACACACAACGATGTTCACAAGTTCCATATAGTTCGCTTCTCAATCCAACACCATAAAAGAATTTTTATGTGGAAGGTTTTCAATTTTACATACGTCATACTTGCTACTTATTATTAGCTTGGAATGGATGTGTCTGTACCTGCATACTTGAGTGCCTTAAGGATATTAGTACATGGAGTAACTTGGTGAATTATCCAAACAATAATTTACTTTATTCTTTATCCTTGAGTAATTTAGTCAAATACTGCTGAATAATCTAGATAATTAATTTTCCGCTTTATTATTAGCATAGTAAGGTGAGATGTAAGGAATGAATATATATTTATATGCACACACACAATTATGATATTAAAGCTCTGCAAGTCTTCTTTACCAATGAGCATAACTAGAATATGCAATGTTGCTCCATAATAGAAAGCTTAAACTACACTAGAAAAGGCTGCTGGCGAAGTTCGTTTCTTTTCCTCAAGTTCATCCCTATAAGTTGATAAATCTGAATTGTTACCAATAGTAAATTTTTTTGGTTTAAAGATGTATTGTCTTCATGATTTTACATAAGCTCAGATAAATACACGTTATCTGTACATATTGCTGATATTGATTATGTACTTTGGAAATAATTTGGGCTTTGTTAATTTAGAAACAAATTGAGTCTCTCAAATATATATTTTCTGCTGTCAGATGTGTCTTTGGGGCTAGGACTTGATTTTCTTGAGAATTATTGATTGAATTTAAAGTTTCACTTTGATTTCAATACAGTCATTCAATGGCACTCATAAAAGTTCTCTTGTGTTTTCAGGCTTTTAACACCTCCAGGCACTCCTCTTTTTCCTTCACTAGAGATGGAATCGCGGAAAACTGTTAGGAACCAGCTGGAAACTCCGAAAGTTCGCCCCGCAGCGCTGAAATCTAGAGTAAGCTAAATATTGTAGCATTTTGTTAAATTATCAGTTGGAATGCAAAATTAGTTGTTCTTCATGTTTCTATAGGATAGGAGTTTGGTCATTCCTTATGCATAAGGGGTGCCAACACCTCTTAAAATCAAGGGCTATGTCCTGAAAGTTCATAGCTTAAAGTGCATTGTTACCGATATGTGTAAAGCAAATATGTAGTGTGAATTGACAAAGATCATGCGGCCAACATGTTCTATAAAATTTGATTCACTACGTGAAAGAAGCAAACAGATTTTAGGAAATCAGCATCTAAAAAGGCCAAGGGAATAAATATTCTTATATTACATTTATTTATATCTAATTTCGTTAAAATCAGCTGCATAGCTATAGTCTATAATCCTCTCCCGAACTAATAGTGCAGTGTGATAAATTAGGAGCAAACCCAGTAGAAGCCCTTGAGAATCTATTCTAATTTAGCATATTTTTTTAGGGTCTATTCTAATTAAGCCCTTGCACTAATAATTTTTTCTGCATCTTGTTTATATGGTTGAAGCTAGCAAACTCCCAGCCTGAGCAGGCTAGTAGGAGCAATTTATTATCTAGACAGCCAACTTCATCTCTTGGATTAAATACTTCAACTGGAGGACTCCGCAGGCCCTCTTCATCTGGGGGTCCTGGATCAAGACCTGCAACACCAACTGGGCGTCCAACACTGAGCTCAACATCTAGATCCACCTCAACTTCAGCATCTGATAAACCTACATTGTCCACTTCTTCTAAATTAACCTCTGCCACGTCATCTAAAGCAATATCGACCACATCATCTAAACCTTCGAGATCTGCAACACCTACTTTCCGTGCCACCTTGCCTTCAGCTAAGCCCATAGTTCCACCGAGATCTTCTACACCTCCCTCGAGGTCTACCGTAAGATCCTCAACACCTACAACCAGACAATCTTTAACTGCACCAAAGTCCATGTCAAGGGCAGCAACCCCTACTCGTAGGACATCAGTGTCAAGTGCTCAAGTTAAGTCCCCGATCTCTTCTTCAGTTATAAAGCCTGCTACCTCTACAGCAAAAAATCCAGCGCCGGCAGTGTCTAATTCTCCAACTATGAGGCCCAAACCATGGAAACCCTCGGACATGCCTGGATTCTCCCTTGATGCTCCACCAAATCTGCGGACATCTCTGTCTGATAGGCCGCCTTCTGTCACAAGGGGTAGACCTGGAGGACCGAGTTCTCGATCTTCATCTGTCGAACCCATTTCAAATGGAAGGGTTAGACGACAGTCATGTTCTCCAGCAAGAGGACGACCTCCCAATGGCATTACTCGTAGCAGTGGAAGCTCTGTCCCCGTGCCTGCTGTAAATCGATTGCATGCCAAGGCTAATGACAATGTGAGCCCTGTTCTATATGGAACTAAAATGGTTGAGAGGGTAATAAATATGCGGAAACTGGCTCCACCCAAGCAAGATGACAAACATTCACCAATTAGCAACTTATCTGGAAAGTCCTCATCACCCGACAGTTCAGGCTTTGGGAGAACGCTTTCAAAGAAATCGTTAGACATGGCAATAAGGCATATGGTGTGTACACTATTCTCATCTTTTGATATTCAAGTGATGCTATAATATCTTATAATTGTGTTGAAGTTGGTGGTTTATCATTTAGTGAAATTGTGTGACTAAATCAATGTGGTGCTTAATATAAATTTATCTAACGTCCCCTTTTTGGAGAATTAATTTTTGATTTTTCTGGTCCAGGGCATAAGGCGAACTGTTCCAGGCAATTTACGCCCACTAATGACTAATATCCCAGCATCCTCCGTTTATAGTGTGAGATCAGGGCATACCAAAAGCAGGACAGTTAGTATGTCTGATTCTGCACTTGGTACAAGCAGTGCTAGTTCTGAAGTGAGCGTCAATAACAATGCCCTTTGCGTGGATGGAAGTGAAGGGGATGACGATGTTAGCAGTGATAAGCGTCCCCGATCTCCTGCCAGCATACGTAGCAGGAGATGATTGTCGATGCCATAATATACATGTATTAACTGTTGACTTCTATTCTGAACTTCTGGTTAGAAGCAAATTGACAATTGATAGACAATCATTCTCCACTGTAGAAGGTTAGTTATATTCGAATTCGCGAGTTAGGTGTATAAATTGAAATCTTTGTGTCATTATTAGAAACTTGGTTCATATGCTAAACCTTCTTCCAGTTTGTTGTTTGTTTTGAACATGTAAACCCTTATCTCGGGGACATTAAAATCAATGCTCACTTCCTTTTTCTTTTTCTTTTTCTTTTGTCATTTTTCTAAATGCTAAATTCAGTCTTCAAATTTGTATGTACTAATATTATGGCATGTTTTGCAAATACTCAATTGGCACAATTTCTTAAGGTGGAAATGCAAAACAATTTGAAAAAAAACATGCTTGCTGTACGCTGATAATGGATCCGATTGCAGGATCAAGTAGTCCCGTTGGTTTTGTCCAGATTGTGCGAGAAAGTTCAGACAAAGGAAGTAACTACAAGTTATTGTACTCCATATTTGTTCAAGCTATTATAGTCTATTAAGAATTTAGTTGCTTTGGGTATTTTAGTAGACATATCAATGAACAATAATGAGTAGTGAAAAAAATTCGTGTAGCTAATCTCAAATTGAGTAAACATAAAGCAAATTGTCTTTAACTACCCCACAAAGCATATGCACTTGTTCTTTGAATAATGTTTATTTATCATTAGTGGATATCATCATTTGTCTGGGTGGCTATAGCTCCTTGATTCATTGTCCAATGAAATTGTGATGCATTTTAATGAATTAAGAAGTTCACGGTTACTTAGACTAATGATGATCTAGATTAATAATAAGTAACACTATTCTTGTTTGTATCCATGGACATGGATCGAATTTGTAGGTAAAAGTATTCTATAATTTGACAACACGAAGGATGGCAAAGAAATTGATGTTGGGAGTAGATGAGATATTATTAAATATTATAATTCTTGGCCCCCCGGGGCACATCCAAGTTGGCAAAGGATGGGCATTGCTGGGCTTACAACCTCAGGGTGGGGAGTTCGAATCCTGGATGGAGCAGCTGAGTGATGTAATATTCATTTGTGGGTGGAGCAGCTTGGTGATGTAATATTCATGGAGGAAGGCTCCCTTGGGGCCAAGAGTATAAAGAGTGCACGGACCCTGGTCAACTTGGGCATATACCGCGGTTTACCTCCGCCCATTGCTGAGGGGCCGGTGATGGGTGGTCCAGGACATAGTTCGGCGTAAGCTGGGATACCTGGATATCAAAAAAAAAAAAAAAAAAAAATATTATAATTCTTGTTTAAAACTGTTAATCAATGACGTGCATTAATTGTTAAGCAATCAATATCAATAATTAAGCATGCAGTTGGATTATCATTATATCTACTAGGAAATAATATTTGTGAACTAAGAATAATACTATTCATACTGACTAACTTATTTGTTTCTGTTCGTATTGTCTAAATTAAAATTATAAGGTGAATTGAACCTACCATGAATCGTCATCGTATGACCCTATTTGTGGAATCATGTCAAAGTTGGGCATAATTCTTGAAAATTATGATGGACAAATAAATAAATTAAAAGTAAATATGTCATCAATGGATCTTTATTGTGCATCTATGGCAAATAATTATAAATAGTTAAAAGAAAAATTGGAACTTTTCTTCTCCAACCTTTGTAATATGGCACTAATTTCAACTTTTTTTTTTAGCCCCAGAGATACTTATGGCTTGTTCTCTTTATCATTTTCAAATCGTTTTCTGTTTTCAATTTTCCAAAATATTGAAAACGCATTCTCTTTCCTATTTTTAAAAATGCGTTTTTGAAAACAAGTTAAAAATTTACAAAGAAAACTCAATACGACAAATTTGTCATTTTTGGTATTTTCAGTTATAATTAAGCCAAAATTTTCATAACACGTTTTGGGTATTTTCAAAACAATTTTTCAAAATGCCAAAAAGAACACATTTTCAACAATTTCAAAATGGACACTCAAAACACAAAATTCAAAATGAATTTAAAGCTCAACACAAAACTGAAATACAAAAAGAACAAATCTAATCTTTCGAAAACATATAGAACTCGTCGTTCCATCCAATATAGCTGTTAAAAATAAAAGAAAAATTGTAATGAAAGTTCTAAATCTTTTCAAAATGAACAATAAATCTTCTTCTCCAACCAGTCCATTCCACAACCCAATTCACCCCCACAATGCCAACAAAACCATCACCAGCCAACAGCCATCACCACTACCAGGGGCGGACGCAGACAATTAAAGTTAGGGGGCACAATCGAACTTATAAAAAAGTTGGGAGAAATTTTACAATTGAAAATTTATATCCAAAAAAATCATATCCCTTATAATTTTGCATCCGAAAATTTATGTGGAATATGACTTTTTTCAATGTAAAATTTTGAATTTTTTTGTTATTTTAAAATAAATTTCCTAATAAAATAATGCAATTTACATTGAGAAATTTGTATCTCAAAAATAATAAATGTTAATGAAATAATTAAAAAAATTTTAAAAATGCGAGTTAGACGCCTATTTTTAAGACGTACGTTTGACGTATTTTTAACTATTTTCGATATCTGTTTGAACTATTCAATATGCCTATAATGCACTTCTCGAAACAAGCTTTGAGACGATATAAGCGATTTGTAGATTCGACTACTGTACGATCGTCGAAATTTTTTTAAAACTAACATGTTATCGAAATTCTCAAAATATTAATTTTAAATAGCATACTTTGACAATTCGTAACATTTGCTATGATTTATCGTTTTGCACGCCGCTAACGACATAAAAAATTAGACTCTGAGCACTTCGAAATATTAAGAATGTAATATTTCGATTTCGTTTCCCATTTTATAATGATTTCGAAAATTTGAAACAAAACATAGAAAAAAATTGAAAAAAAAAAAAA
>CAIGRB010134246.1:70060-87875 GCA_903798255.1 Fraxinus quadrangulata
ATAATAATAATAATAATAATAATAATAATAATAATAATAATAATAATAAAGGTACAGTTTTCTGTTGGCCTTCGAAATCTTTATTTTTATTTAATATTTTTTTAAGATCCATAGCTATAAGCAGAGGCCTTGAAATCTTGTGTAGTCTACATTTTAAAGTCTGATAATCATCTAGCTGGTAAAATTAATTCTATATGCATAATTACATACATAATTTCATGCATTCATATATACTTAATCGTGACAACAAATATTTCACATAAGAATGGTTCAAAGAAGCATAAGTTTAAAATGTGACTTCCTTGAATCTTGTCCAATTTAACTATCGTATTCAGAAATCTTGAAGCTCCTTGTTCTTAATGCTCGACTGAAAGTCACGAAATAAAAGACATTATTATTAAATTACGTTTTCTTCAAGGTTAAGAGGTCACATATCTCAAAATGGCACAGTTCTCGATAACGAATAGCCAAATAGGATTTGCACATATCACTCATTCAGTGCTTTCCAGTATGTTGAGTGCATTAAAAAAGGTCTCCGGTGTTAAAACACTATGGCTCCGTTTGAGCCCCATTTTACATTAAATGAGTTTTGTAATAGTGTTTTTTTTTTTTTTTTGGAAAATGTGGTTAAAAAGTAAAGAAAAATTTTGGATTTATGTGCAAAGTTATTTGATTGAGAGAATGAGTAGTTGAAAATGAATTTGAGGAAAAATGATTTTTTAGAGCATGAGGCTCAAACAGAAGTTATGTAGGCAAGTTATTTCATATAACTTCTCATTCCTGCATGAAGAAAGCATTTTCATCTCATAAAGCCCTTCATTATTATGATCAAAATATTATTCCTTTAGTTCCAAATTGAACGACTAGGTTTTACTTGGATAGACTTTTCAAAGTGAAGCTTTAAGTCTAGTTCAATTTTACTATTCCCAAGAGTCACGCAATACGAGTAGAATAGGTCAAAAGAGAAACACATATACCACAACTAACATGGATGCAGTTACACTGACATTTAGGGTTTGTTTGAGCCCCATATTTTAGATAATAGATTTTGGAATAATGATTTCTTTTTTGGATAATGCGTGGTTAAAAAGTAGGAAATATTTTTGGTTTACGTGTAAAATTATTTTATTGGAAGAATGTGTAGTTGAAAATGAATTTTTAAAAAACGGAGATCAAACAGGGGCTCAATTTCATTAATCTATTCAACAGAGATAGCTTTATGGGGAATTCAATGGTTAGCCGACTTCAAGTTCATGAGAATAATGCTTAGCTGCCTCTTGTTGTTCTCTTACTCAAGTCAACCAACTTATCAAAGAAACACGACTAATACATTAACATAAATCAATGCCAAGACTACCACCGCAACGTGATGACACTACCACAAAAAGTGTAACTTGACAAACAATTCAAAACCTTCCATTCCAGAACTAAAAAACCTAAACGTAAGCATATATCCCAACACAATTTTTTTTTTTCTATTTCATTTTCAAAAAAAATTAATAATAATAAACATTATATTTCGTGGTGGACTCTGTGATGCAGAGCCCAAGACACTGAATTGCAGAGAGGCCCTTGATATTTTGGGGAAGTTCCGTTAGCTATGGTGGTTCAGTTGTCAGCTACTATGCTGATGGAGTTGGTTGTTGAAGCATTAAAAAAAAAACTTTATTTATGCTGCCTGGTGGTATGGGGTGTGCAAATGATCAGGATTACAGGGTGGGAGTTATAGGAGACATTTTTTCTGGAAAAGATATGAGGAACATTATGCTGATCCAGTAGTAAAAAAATGGTAAGTTGGCATAATTTTGAGACAGACTAACAGGATTAGGAGACCATCAATTTGGAAAGGAAGGAGTAGTAAAAATTGCATGAATACATATTCATGCTGTGGACCTTCCTTCATGTACGACATATCAGGGTAGTGTCAGACTTCCGCAGAAAATATAGAGATAAGTAACAGTTTAATGGTCTTAATGTGGTTATTGGATGCTTGTGCACTGCAAAATTCCATTCAGATTGATTTGGTTTACAGATTTCGGCTCAAGGAAAAATGAAAAGAAGATGAGGAAGAAATTGATTTTCATAGAATCATTCCTAGAATACACAAACATGGTGCAGTGTCAAAATGCATCATGCAATGCAAGAGGAAAAAAATAACAAAATTTAATTGTTTGTTAATAAAAATGGAAGTCAGATTTCAACTTAGATTAGTCAAATTCTATTAGCAATCCAACTTCCACATTGGAAATTGAAAATAATTGCTATCGACTGAATCTAGTAAGTCTAAAGCAAACAAAATTGAAACTCTACCCAAATTAAGACCTTTTGTATTCTCCTATTCCAGAAATTTAGAAAACAAAGAATCCATTGTTTTTCTAACATGCCCTTGAATGCTATAGGACAAAACAAGAAAATAATTCTCAGAACACTGCACCAGACTCAGAAATTCACTTGACGTCTTGAAAGGCCACATGCAACGATTGACATAATTTATGAACACTGTAATTTTATTCAAGCTTCCCCTTTCTTGAACTCAAATGAACGGCCCTATTTATGTGAAACCATTTTGAGGGGAAGAAAGGGGAGTTGAAGACTTCTACCAAGAGCCAATCACGACAACATAACATCATTCAATGTATACACATAGTATGGTGTGACTTAATGCATGGAATCTAACTTCCAAGACACGACAGAGGGGGAAAAAAAGGAAGGTTGAGTCAATCTTATGTTTATTTGAATTTTATTGCTAGGGGTCCAAACCTAACACCTACCATTGAAAACTCAAATAAAATTATCTAATTGTGCAATAAACAGAGTACAAAAAGAAGAGACTCAGTTCAAAAACTATCATTACAAAAGAAGATACAAAATTAACAAAAGCTTGCAAAAAAATAATATATGTTTAGTTCTCCCAACTGCTTTTTGGCACTGGAAGAAACAATCGAATAAAATGTCCAAAAATATCTTTGCGAGGCTAGACTAATTTGTCAAAAAGAATTTCCTATAAATATAAGCATTTTAGCGTTTATAAGCAATATAAACATTTTCTGCTTATATGCATTGAAATTAACCCCTTAAAATGCTTATAAGCAATCCCAATCACTCTAATATTTGTTTCAACAATTATGACTAATGAGAGGGGTATAAATGCTAAAGTTAACATGCCCTTCATGTCTTTGATGTTATTATAACACTGCAAGATATATATACCATCGTAAATAATAGTAGATGCTTTAGTGCATCTCATGACTTCTGTACTTATATTTCGTTCTCTTTTCTCTTTCACTTTAGTCAAATTTAAATACATCTTAGAAATACATAAAGATATCTTGTTAATGATTAACAAGTCTTGTATAAAGAAAAGAATATAGGACAAGCTTTGCAATTGTATACATCAAAGACATTAAGCCATAAGAACATGCAAAAATAGCATGAGAACTGTTACAAATTGACCACAGTACAGAAGCTTCTAAACTTACGTGCTAATTGTCGAAGGCCGATACAGCCTATGACTGAATCGATTTTCAGCATCTATTCTGTCAACAAGTGGTCTAGCATAGCCTACAAGAATATAATAAATAAAATATTTAAAGAACGCGTATAATGATACGAGTAAAGAAAAATCAGATGATGTGGAAAATTGAAAAACCTTCAAGTCCAGCAGTAAATAACACAAGATCGGCAAATTCACTTAGTTGTTTTAGAAAGTCATTCAATCCAGGACGTTCAAACACGGTCACATAGTTGATCTTAGGTTTGCCTTCAAAGTCCTTGAAGCCCCATGGAGAAAAGGTGAAAGAAATATGAAATGTTAAGATTGACTGTAAAATTTTCTACTTTATGATTAATGTCTAACAGATATGTAACGAACCTTATCAGATGAGACGCATTCTAGTTCAAACCATTTCAAACCAGCTTCAGTGGCCTGAGAACGTATCATAGTAGGCAAACTTGACGCCTCATATGCACAGACCAGAGTTTCGTCCAAGTCAAGAACCACCTGCACACAGTAAATGGGTGAGAATGGATAAGCAATTTTATTTGGCAAGTAAGCATCTTTATACAGAAAAACATAACGATAATCAAGATGAACAATGTTTCTGCAGGATTTATTTAGTTGTTTATCTTATATCAGGAGCAAAGTTTACAGAGTCTTCATTATGACTCACTCTAGATTTAGTAATCCATCCTCTGATCTACCTTTCCCTATTTTATTTGACAGGAAACTCTTATCCTTGATCAAATCCTCCAACCCCTAACCCCTCGTGCACGGGAGAAAGAAGACAGTATTCTTGCATTTGATTGATTTCATAAGGCCATATCCCCAATATGTGTGACTAATTATATAAAAAATGTTTCTTCATGTTTCCATTTATTCCGGTCTCCAGCCACCTCAAGTACATCACATTTTTTCTTGGAGTCACTGGTCAACAAAAAGAGAATCAAAATTCAATGGATCAGTCACAATTAAATGGCGTGTAGAATTTCCGAAAATATGCCGTGTTACTTTCGCATCACAGAAATTACATTCTAGGTTGTTAGTGAAATAAATTGAATCAAAAGGCTAAAAATCAACTCAAGCACTTCGTAAAGTCAATCATATACTTAATATTTCCATTATTAGATATATGCATTTAATGACCCTTTGATTGTAGCAATTGTACATAATCCTATAAAATAAGGGACCTCTGAAACATAATCCCATGAAATATCAATTGATTTTTTCATATAGCTTTCTTTCTCAAGTATAAATATTGGTCATTATGGTATATAAAAAATAAAATAAAATAAAATAAGATAAATTCCTATATTTCTTCATCTAATATGTTGACATGGAAGCTTTAATTCATGTTGAATTAGCTTGCCATCACTTTCAATATTATTTATAAGAATATTATGCTTTATATTTCCTTTCCTGTCAGTCAGTGGATGGTATTCCCTTCTCTCCCTATGCATTGACCACTGGACCACAATCACCACTATAATTCTTGATGCTCGACCAAGTGTTCGCCTTTGTTCTCTTCTCAGTGTGATTTGGCAACTTTATTTTATGCCAGTTTTAGTCCTTTTTACTCTTGGCTTTGCCTGCACTCACTCATTTGCCTGTTGGCAGCATAGGAATTTGCATATTTATCCATCCATTCTAGTTCTTTACTATTGGACTTCACACTAGTCACACCTTATTAGCCTTAGACGCTAACTTCCTCAAAGCCATTGACACCTATTTCTCAAAGCTTTATTAATTATAAACACCATCTTCTTCACCATGTCCAACCTTAGCAACCGTCTTCAGGACAATTAGTATTGGCAGCAACGACGTTGGTCCTGTCTTAGATTTTGAAGGGGCAAATTTCCTTGGTGGTTTTGTTTGAAGCAGCCTTTAGTTTGACACCAAGAACCAAGAGCAAGCTTTTTAACCTAGATATTGCTATTCTATTTCTTGATTCAATGAATCTAGATTCCAACTAATTCAATTCCGAACTCAAGTTGGCTTCTGGGAATGTTAAGTTTAGGGATTTCGGAATCCCTTGATTATAGTAATAGATCACAATCCATTAAATATGAGATTCGTTATCTATTAGTCAAATTTAAGACAATAACTAACTCAAGATTTTCACTTCTTTTTCTTTATGCCTATTTTAATCAAATCCAAACCAATTTAAATTCAAAACTCAAACTAAAAGAAAATACCGTTAGCTTCTCCAAAGACGAAGCATCTAGCACCCTCCCTCCACCGGCGATTGGAACAGAGGAGGCCAGGGGTGGATGAGTAGGCGGCGAAGGTGGGTCTTCTCCAATCTCAGACAGCTCAACTACCGGCAAAGGCTTAAAATGCGGCGTAGCGTGAGAAGCAGAAGAAAGAAAGGAGCCATGACGCAGGCCAACATACGAGAGGACCTGAGTGAACGAAGGAGTTCCTCGGAGGATCTGAGCGAAGATCTGGAAGAAAAAAGCCAACCAGTTCAAGAGTGTCCTCCAAAGCTGTATTGTCCGTGGCGCGTAAACTTCAGGCGCAGCCAGCTCCGCCATCATAAATATATAATAATAATACTAGTTATATTTTTGGAATCTGTATCTCTACTTCGGCCAGGGAATTATGGTGTACAGTTCGATACAATACTGTAAATTTTTTTGTTTTTTTGCTGTGTTTATGAGAGAGATATATTGTAGATAGATAGAAAGAAAGAAAGAGACGAGTGGTCAAGAGGGAGGCCGCGTGGCTGTACTGGTGATGAGGGAATGAAAATGAATGGGAGAGAGAGTTTGTGGCGCGTGTAATGAGTGAGAGTGGGAGTGGGAGAGAAAATGGGCATTATTACATTTGGCCTTTAGCCCCATTATTTGTCGTTATTTGAATTATAATTTTTTTGAATAGTATTTTTTTTTTTCAAATGTATGATTAGAAAAAAAAAATTATTTTGAATTTACGTGTAATATTATTTTGTTGGAAAAAATATGATTGATAAAAAAAGAGAAAAATGAATTATAATTTTAATGGGGTCAAACGGGGCTTAATTTTTTTGAATATATGAACATAAGGTTAACATAAAATTGACACAATGTCACTGTGAACATAAGGTTGACATAATCACGTGACATTCTATTATTGAACAATTTAAAATATAGTTAGTCTTTTCATCCAATCATCTACTGTCACATACAATTATGTCAATCTTTCTTGTTGGCACCCTTTGTGTTTTCAAAATGAAATTGGCGAGAAAATAGTTTTTTTTTTTACTGACGAATGATGTGTTACTACATGACACAATGTAAATAATAACGACAAATATGATGTACATGTAGAAATTCAAATTCAAAATTTAGCTCATATTTGACAATCATTATTTCATAACTCTTTAATTTCATATTCATTTTCAATCACACATTTACACAATAACATATTTTGCATGTAAACTCAAAATTTATTCATATTTTATAACCATACATTTTCTAAAAAATTAATATTCAAAATTACATTTTTCTCAAAATAATGGTTGTTAAACTGGGACTTAGAAGTGAATAATTAATTTTAATAACACATTTTATGGAATATACAACTTTTCAACAATGTATTTCATTAATTTTTATCAAAATTTACTAAAACTCTGATTTTAATCCCTACCAAATGAGGGCTTAATGTTTTTTTCTTCTTGGTTATCAAATTTCACATGAAAGGGGAAAACATTATGATTTATAAATATGTTGACAATTTTTTGAATGAGTAGTGTTATTCATAATAAAAATTACAGATAATCGTCTAACGTGGATGTGACCATTTATTTTTGAATAGCATTATTCTTTTTGAAAAGCATACTCAACAGCGAATCATCAAATGATTTCCTTGAAAAGAAGAAATCATAATTATTGTGAAGAAAATATCACAATTGCAACGTAGCATATCTTTTTTAAAACTTTAATATACATATTTTATATAACATATCATATATTATTTTTTAATATACAGATAATTATTACTGTGTGGAAGCAAGTTCTAGTATGGAGTTTATTCTTCTTTATAATTCACCCAATTTGGGAACAAAAGTTTTATGACTACATGAAAGTTATACATTTATAGAGTATCATAACGGATGGTTTAATGTTCTTTGTACCCTCAATATCGTATGCAAGTGACAAAATAAAATTGAGGAATTAACGAAGAAGAACTTCAAAATTTTCTCTTAAAACAGGGAATATATTTTATGTCGTGATTGAAAGAGATTTAGCCCTGTTTGATAGCTATTATTTTGAAGAAATAGAGTGTGAGAATTAAATAATTTTGAAATAATGATTGTTAAATAGATGCTTAATCACATATTTGATCAATTTATTCAGCACATGTCTCATGGCCATTTCATGTGGTCAATTCATCTCTAACATTCTTAGTCGAGCAGATGCATGGACTATCTCGTTAATCAAATTCACCACCCATAGGCCTTAAGCACGTCTCTTTTTACCATTGTCCTGTCAATCCATTTTTTATTATTTTCATCGATGACACCATGTCCATATAACTTCATTTAAAAACTTCAATTTTTAAATAAGGTGGTTCCACGTAATAATAATAATTCAGCGGCGGATTCAGAGTGGGACAGCGGGATCAATTGCCCACACACCCAAAAAGTTCCTCTAAATTTTTAAACTCCTTAATATGCATCCCCCAACCTTTTATGGTAAGTTTGCCTCTATAATTACAATTTTTTACTTCAAGATTTTGCCCCCACAACTCTACAATTCTAACTCCGCCCCTAGATTTATTGTACACAAATGTTATAAATCGAATCTCATCAACATATTTACAAAATGAAAAATAATTGTATGGAAGAAGTGAATAAGGATAAAATTTTAAATGAAGAAACATATGGCATAGCACGGTCTACAGGTGGGGAAGCATTTCGACAGAAAAAGAAAGTATAAAATGCAATCCATGGAATTATATTTCGTCGAGTTTATCCATATCAAACACCAACAAACTATTGTCTATTGTACGAGTAGTACAAGATATCTATATTCACTCGTCCTCAAAAAATAACCAAGAAACATAACTATATATCCACACCTTAACATTAGACAAGCTCCAATTGCTAGTTTCTGGTACTCAACATGTAGTCCCACCCTCAGCACACCGGACGGACATAACTCCTCCCGACGCATGAGCAACACGAAAAGACGCGATAGGTTGTTTGGTCGATGAAATTTCATTATACTGAGGAAAGTAGGGAGACTCTAGTCTGGTGCTCTTTCTCCCAGAATGGATGGTCCTCTTCTACCACATAATCAAGCATTGTATTTGTACTTTTAGCAGCCTTTTCCATGGATAATAAATTGGTGTGTTCATTTGATGCCAATTCTTCTGCATAATGGCCATTCAAGAGAGATTTTGATCTCAAATAATTTTCAAAACTGGCTTCTTTTAGACCACCTTCTGCAGGCCACTTGCCAAAACTTCCAAAACCTTTGATTCCAAATGTTACTTTTCTTGCTTTTGCTCTCTCTTCTTTGAGATATGCCCCATCTTCAAGGAGGTTCAGAATTCTTTCAGACTTCTTCTGTACACTCAATCCCCAGTTGAACCTGCATATGCACCAAGCAAAACGTGTTGAAAATACGAATATAAATAAACTCGCCTCTTCTTTAAAATCTTAATACTTCAGAAAAAAAATTAGTATGGCATGAGTTCAAGTCTCGCCTCTACCAATTAACGACAAATATATATATTTGAATGATACATGAGTTGTGTCGAAGTTATTTTACAAACAAATTTCATCCTCTTCAAAAGCTCAAGAATTTGGATGGAGTGTTTCCACGTTATCAGAGGATACAAAAAAATTGCGTTAAGAGTCTCACGATCATTCATAGATATTTCCGCCAAAGAGCAAATAGTCCTTTGGTTTTCGTGGGTATCGCCACTTGTTAGCATGCAACCCCTCCTCAGGTGTCGAAGTCTTTGAATTCAATATGCACTTGAAGAGACGTGCGTAAGATATAAATAAATAAACTTTGATCTGATCTCTAACCGTTCAAATTTTTAGATGAGGTAATTCAACAAAAGGTGTGTTGAATTGTGTCTATTCTAAAAATTTAAATTTTTAGATAAGATGATTCTCTATGATGAATTAAATTTCTTCCTTTTAACACTTATGTAACACGCAACAATAGAAGAAGGCGAATAACAAAGACTAACCCTTTCTCGTCCACATATCTAAAATTTGCCATCTCTCTAATAATATCTTCATCGCTTTCAAACTCATCTGCCACCCTTTGTGGTCCATGGGTAAGAAGGTGTTCCAACAAAATCAAAGCCTTATAAGAGGCTCGCCAGTTCCACGTATCAAATTTGGACAACCTTAACCAAAACAAATGAACGAATTAATTCTTCGTTCCTTCAAATTGAGACACAAAATTACTGAATTTAATTGTGGACAAGAAAAGAACCTTTCATGCAGAATATGCACAATTCTTTCGTAATCATCCACTTCAAAGGCTGCATGTGATATTAATCGCATGGCGTTTGTGTTTGCAGCCATTGAATCTCCATTTGTTATCTCCTCTGTCAATCTGCATGCACCAATCCAAAATCACAAGATGTCAAATTTATATTCCTCGTAAAAATCAAATAATACAACAATAACAACAAACTAAGCACAAAATTCGTGTATAGTTTCCCATATTTCTTCTTGGGCTGTTCTAAATCCGGATAAAGAAAGACATAACAACCCACAAAAAAAAAAAGGAAAAAAAAAAAGCATATTGACGAAGGATCCGCTATTGTGTCAAGGTAGTAGTTTACTTTTGTCGTGTCGTCGAGCTCTGATTTAATGAATTCACACCTTATAACACGAATCGCTAATAAGGAATAAAGTTTGAAGTGATGGAGTGAGGACTTACATTTGCACGGGAGTAACATCTGTGAGAACCAATCTTGCAGTCTTGATTTTCTCTTTCAAGAAGAATGAAGCTTGCTTCTTGAATTCATGCATGATAGATCCCATTTTTTCTGTTGAAACAATGGAATGTACGTACTTCCAAAGAAGGTTTTATTTTATGTATGTAAATTTTGGAATATATAGGAAGAAATAGTCCACATGACGTTGGAACTATAACTACTCCATTAGCATATAACAAATTTCTATCTAACTACTCTTTTCAAATGTAATTGTAAAATAATATGATGAGTTTGAGAATATTTTGTCCCCAAGGACTAAAGCATATTCAAGATTTGACCATAGTTCTATCAGAAACATCGAGAATATAATTTTTTATTTATTTTATTTTATTTTTATTTTTTGAATTTGGCTTAGGATTTCTATCCTTTCCTTTTTTTTTTGTGTTTTAGTTAGACTATTATGACACGTTTGGAATTGTTGATGTCTCTATTTCTTCATAGTTCATATTAAATCCAATATATCAAACATGTCCTTCACTTCTAGATTTGATTATGGATATACACAGTTACAACTTTATCAACAACAAAATTTAAAACTTGTTTATTATTTGAAGTCAAGTTTAACCAACCTAAAACTCGTATGAAATGGCTCATTTACCCTCCCTCCCTCCCTCCCCTAAACAAATTTATTCACTGTAATTGTTTGAACCCACTGTTTAAATTGCAATCAATAGCATTGATAATTTGGTCTGTGTGCTTATTTACCAACTTTACCAGCCCATTTCACCAACTGGATATGGAATTACATACAATGTTTGGCAGCAGAACAAATTCAGGTTTGAAACCAAACAACTAATTACATTGATAGTTTTGATACCGTTCAATTTAAATCCGGAGAATGCCTTCAGTATATAGACAACCAATCCGGAGAATGCCTCGAGTATATGGACAACCAAACCTATTTCTCGATTCGATACAAGTTCAATGAGGCGAATAGAGTCTAAGATAACAAAGAAAATTATGCTATGATCAACCAAAGCTCATGGTTTATCTAGAAACACGAGAATTAACTATCCGAAAAGTAAAGGATTTTCATATATAGTTGAGTCCGAACCACGAGCATGTCTCTCTGTTACGAATAAGATCCATTCAGCTTTCATGGTTGAAATGTGTTGTACATAGAAAGTCCTATATCAGCCTACCTAAAGACATCAGAGCCATCTCCCACAACATATTGGGAATGCTTAATAAATTAACCTTTGATCCGGGAATTTCAGTCCAGTTCACAGAAATCTCGATCATGGGTATGCGGAACCATTTGCACAAGTATACCACCTCAACATCAAAACACCACCTGCAAAATTATAAGTTTAGTAAATTCTAATAGATAAACTAGATTATTTTCCTAATCTCGACCTACAAAGAAAAAGGAGAATCTAGGAAAGTGGAAAACAAAAGGAAAGAAGCAGTGAAGCAGACAATGGAAATGGAGAAACTGAAGGGACCATATTGAACTAAACTAAAGGTGTTTAAATCGTGTGCTCAAAGTAATTAAAGGTATAATTTGATCTCATAATTTAGATGTCTTTACCATATTTGTCACCTTTCATACGTTCGTTTTTCACATAGATCGTGATAATTATGGTATCTTCTTATTCATGTAACTATTCATCAAAGCTGTCAACATATCTCACATACTCTTAACTTATAAATCATCATATCATTGATGCGGTAGGACAATATGCAACAATGGAGTCTCCCTATTCATATTATATTCCAATCCTACTCTTATATATATCAAGTTCACATTTTTTTATTACTCTTTTTTTTAAAATTATTCTATGTTTATCTCACAAAAGATTCTTTGCTAAAGGAAAAGCATGACTTAACTAGTACTTCAACAAGAGCAGTGACAATAAAATATGAATAAATCTCATGTTTTCTTATTTTTAGAAATTTTAATTTTAGTATTAAAAAAGAGAGGGGGGGAGGGGGCTAAAAATACAAATGGAACAACCGATAATACTGTAATAAAGTACTTCCCACCGATTCTCTCTCCCATTCTCATTCTTAACACATGAAATTCTCTCTCTCTCTCTCTCTCTCTCTCTACACACATATCAGCCACAGCCTCCATTATGGCCACTCTTCAGTCGTCGTCGTCGTCTCTCTCAATTAAAACAACCCAATATTGTGCTCTGCACAATAATTCCTTGGCAGAAGCCAGAGAGAGATTCCAAAAATAACTGGTATTATCATAATACTACTATACTACTACTAACATAATATAATATGTTCAGGATGGCAGCAGCTGAAATTTACTCGCCACGGAAAATAGAGATTCGGAGAACACTGTTGAATTTGTAGGGTCTTCTTCCAGATCTTTATCAGATCCTCAGAGCATGCCTTCATTCACTAAGGTTTTCTCGTATGTCAGCCTATATCACGACTCCCTCCTTTATTCTGCTCCGCATGGAAAGCAGCATTTTAAGCCTTTGCAAATAGTTGAGCTGAAGGAGCTCACAGAAGAGACAGAAGAGGCACTGCTCCCGCCTCATCATCCCACCCCTGGCCACTGTCCTAATCACCGATGGAGGGAGACTGGTAAACGCTTCGTCTTTGGAGAAGCTAAAGGTAATTTGTTATTTCCACTCAGCCCAAACCACAAAGATAAATGAAAAATCAAGGGAGAAATGGAGGGAAAAGGAGTGACGCTGAGAATGTAATAACAAGTGTCTAATCGAAGAAAGTTAAAGGACCATAGTTTAAACTGATTTCGTTTGACTGGTGTATGATGATGTGAGCTTTTGGTTCGTTGGTAGTTGGTTAAGTTGTTCTAGAATGATAACTGCAACAAACTGAGCCTCAATTAAATCAACTTCATTTAAAACCTATTAAAAATCATAGTTTTTCACGTTACGATGAAAATGGTAATGATAGAAAAGAAATTGCTAAGTCGCTATCCTTATAGTATCCACTATAATCATTTTTAAAAAATGTACTATTTACAATTAGAAAATGAGATTGAAGGTTCTGAGGTTATATGAGATCATGCAATAGTTGGTTTAGCGTGAGAAGACGTAATTCATAATTTCAATAACATTTCTTAGGAAGATGCTCTTGCTTTACGTTTTCACAGCTGTAAGGGAGACATGGCAGTCTGTAGGTTGTGGAAAACCAGAAAATTTTAAGAGAGGATATATAGAAGAGGGAGAATGAGGTACAGTGGCAGTTCAACTGGAACATGTTTGGCACTCGTTTTGCATTGAGATGTTTGGGCCACCAGTGGATATTTGCTCAACTTTGAGTCTTTTTTTCAAATAGATTTAGCCCTCGTTTGAGCCCCATTTGTTGGGTTAATAGATTTTGAAATAGTGATTTTTTTGGAGTATGTGGTTAAAAAGTAGACGTGTAAAATTATTTTATTGTAATAATGTACGACTGAAATGAGTTTTGAGAAAAATGAGTCTCGGGAAAATGGGGCTCAAACAAGGGCTTAGCATTGAAGCATAGCCAAGGAAAAAGTTTATCTCAAAATGGCATACTAAGATACTATTACTATTTCGAGAAACAGCAAACAAATTTTCCAAGTAATGCTATTCTAGAACTCCTATTAACTCTTAGTTAACAATTTTATGATTGCTAAAAGAAGCATGTACCGTTTCAACCGGATGTTCGTGAAAAGCTTCCTGGCAGCAGCTCTAGTGAACATCTTAAAACCACACTGTAAAATACAGAGAAAATTGAGTAAAAAATGAAATAAATTTATTGTTTCATATTTCATTTAATATACCAAAAGTTGTAAGGATAACATATAACATGTCAGGCGTGTCCAAAACAATCCCTACTCCTAAAAGAAACTTCCGCAACAAAAAAGACAAATGTGTGACTACCTGTGTGTCACGAATTCCGGAATTAGCAGCCAAGAGTACTACCACATGGAAACCCTTCATCAAAAAATTCCGATACCACTTTCTCTGAAACACAATATGAACTTTTAAGCAGATACTAACTAAGTTTAAAGGAAACAAATTTTAAAGTCTGCACAAGGTAATATGAAGCAGCATGACTCAACTGTTGCCAGAGCCTTCTCCTCAAGATGAGCACGAGAACCGAAAGCAACAATTGGGACATCTGAAATTCTTAAAGTCGAATCCATGGCAGTAGAGTCTCCAAACTTGCGTTCCTTCTTAGCAACTGCATGAATCTGACCCGTAAATCATTAGATACTTCACAAAAACTGGCTCTCAATTCCTAATTCTAAAATTTGATATCTTAAAACTAAAGATGTTACAATAGAAATAAGTTTTTTATGATAAACCTTCCATAATCAAAGTGGGGACCAACCTGAGTTTCAAGTTTTTCGAGATCACTCACTTTGGTTGCCCCATCAGCATCAAGCATTAAAAGTAGTTCACCACGAGAGTGAAGCATTCCCTGTTTTACAATGCTTTCGCAGAAGCAAAAATTCAATCAATTGTAATGAATTTGGAGATTTGATACACACAACATCAGTAGAAAAACTCTAAGTGAATGAACAATTTGTTCAGATTAGACTCACTTTTCTTATTGCTTCTCCCTTGCCATGGTTCCTTCCAAGAAGGATAACTCTTACTTTTTCAACAGTGTATCTGTTCACGAAATCAAATGCTACTCGTTTTGTACCATCAACACTTCCATCATCAACAATCACCACCTAATCCAGTATTTATTCATTAAGAATATAGATGAACCAGAAAACAGCTTGTCCCTTTAATCAGTTAATTTACAACAATATGAAGCACTTCTCTCGTTGAAGCTCCAATGTGATGAAAGATTTATAGTGATGAAAATCTTGACAATGGAAACTTGACTCACACACACACACTCAGACACAAGGGGTATCAAGGTTTAATTGATTAATGTGCTGCAACTATTTGATAATAAGCAAAAACAAAAGTTGTAATGAAGGCACACTCAATCACAGGCATGGATGTCAGAAAAAATATGGTACAGCAGACAAGCATAGCCCACCATCATGAAGAAGAAACAAAAGTCAAGTAAACAAACATGCCAAATTTGTAAATTGATTTAGTCAACTCGATGAACTCATCATGCTCGGAACCAAATTATAGGTTCAATTCTAGCTTCTGAAAAGTCTCGTACTAAATCTAACTTGCAGCTTATTAAATTCATTTGGAAAATCAGAATCAATTCTCTCTTTTTTCTCTCTCAAGAGCTCTTCCCGCAAATCACAGCAGAGAACTAAGCCAATATAATTAGAAACCAGTTTGCATCAGTACTAGGTAGTATCTCACGTTAGTTAGATGCGTAATCCACATCCCTATGAATACAACATACAAAATTCTGCACAAATTTACATGCATAACAAGAATTCATTATTAGAAATATACACCTATCTGCTAAAACAAGATTTCCTTATTAATCTGTGATATAAATTATATAGCTAATCCCAACCACCATTTACTCTATGTAGTAGCATTAGCCGATGTATTTTCGTAGCACAACATTGAAACATCAATGCAATTGTGCTAAATTTTCACATATCCAGTTCAATATTTCTCTTTGTCGGCATCATCAACTTTTAATTCAAAACCGGATGTCTAGCACTTCATCAGTTATTCAACACTTGAATGGTTAGAGATAATAAGAAGTTTCAAGCTAGCTCTAATTCTATCTTTATATAATTACTGAATTACATGTTCATTCGTCGTGATACAATTAAACCCCAAATATATTGAGATTTCTTAGTGGTAAAACATCCTACACTAAATTAGCAGCTTTGTCAAACATCCACATCAAAAGAATAGAAATACTAATGAGACAATCAAGAAGCAATTGTACATTTACCCACTCTGCAGCTTTGGTTTGCACACACCTGTCTAGGTCCACAAGGATCAAGAAAGCCATTTATGGACTAAAAATACTATTCTGAAAAGCACTTGAGGCTACAAGCAACTCATTATAAAACATCATAATTGCTAGAACCAATCCGTATGATGGAATAAGTATCGAAAATATTACGTGACATACCTCATACGAAAATGACTTGTCCTTTGCAGCACGTTGTTGAAGATAACTACAATTACCAAAATAGAATAACAATATGCTTATCAGATATGGTCATCTATATTAATCATGGTAAGCAAAATATATTTTTAAAGAAGCATGATAAATAACTACACCGTATTTCTATTCCTAAATGCATTTTCATATATATATTATTGCTCTCTATCTGTGCCAAGAACCATTTTTAAGATGCCCAGAAATCCTTTCTCCCACTTGCTCACACATAAATCTTGTATAATTTAAAGGTTCTAGTCAAATTTGTATAGAATCATCTCGAACACTCTTACAAGGAATATACAACAAACTAAGGGAAGATGTTAAAATTTAAATTATGTACTAGAAGATCCATGTATGATATACAACTTTACCTAAGGATATGTTCAAGGACTGATCACGATATAATGATGTACACTGACTAATCAGAGAGCAGTGAATCGAGCACTTTTAATTACTGAATCTATAAATATTTAAGTACATCTTTCATGTCCTGAATTTTCTTGTTTGAGAAATCAGGTTGCAATAGAGGTACAACCTCAAAGGCTAAAGAATTTTTGAATTCTAAAACAAGGTACCACATGCATTTCTTCCCTATGTGAGCCTACATGTATTTGCTGCCTTAATTGCTAAAACTTTCGTCCTCTCATGTACAGGAAGCCTTCATATTTTAAATTCAAACTAATTCATTAGGTGCAGATAATGATGTCAGGTATTGAAGGTAACCATAGAATGTAGAAAGTAAACACAGTAACAGAAAATCTTTTAACTTACTTCAGGGTTTCATCAAGCGCTCCTGGAAGCCTAAGTTCTTCATTGTACGCTGGTACGATCAATGATATGTACTTTTCAGCAGGATCAAGAATATGTGGACAAGGGACCTGAAACAGAGACATTCAGCATGGTAATTTACCAAATCAACATAGTCTATTGATTGGGTATCCAAATAATAGCCAGTAACATGGACTTCAGAGCTCAAATTGCATATAGAGTGAGCCAACTATATTCTCTCTACCCGCAAAATCACGTTTACATATCAACAATAAGCCCAAAACTCGAATTATTTGTATGAATACCAGGACTTGAGAGTTTATATTTATTCTACAATTTCCAACCAGAACCCAAATCAAGGTAAGAAAATGCTCATTAATGCTGAAATTGCACAAAATACAAATAAATGTTTGATGCAAACCGTTTTCAATGAATTTGGATCCTCGAAAACTGGAGGGGCTTCAAAGTGACTGCAAACATAAAATTCGAAACATCAAAAGATTCAAAACTAAGAAGAGTATAGAGCGGTTTTGAGGATAAATCAGGATTGTTCCCAATTTTTTAATTTTTGGGCGGTTTGGGGGGGGGGGGGGGGGG
>CAIGRB010134246.1:89041-100162 GCA_903798255.1 Fraxinus quadrangulata
TTTCGGATTTGGAGTTCCTAAGCTCTCTGCAAATGGGATAAGATCGTTGAATTGAATAAACTGAAACTTCAATGCTGTAGATTTCCGGATCAAATTGTTGATTTGCTTTCTAGGCTAGACGGTCTAGCGAAGGGATTATAGGTGTATCCATCCACGGTTCGTCTACTGTTGTGGCGACTAGGTCTTCCCTCCCTTTTCTTAAAATTTATTTTTGTTCGAATTCACTCCCAAAAATAACACAAATTTACCTCATTTTTAATTATACATTCTATTAAACTTTATCAAAATCTGCTAAAACTTAATTTTTATCAAAATCAAACAAGGGCTAAATAATTGTATTCAATTTTTCTTTATTATATTTTTTAAAATATTTGAAAGTCGAAGAGGACAAATGATAAAATGAATAGAGCTATGATTAATTCAATATATTTTTGTTGACCTTCAAATCTGATGGAGACTCAATGCGTCTATAAATTTCATCTCCACTCTCCTCTTCGTATAAGTTGCATGTGCATTTGAAAGGTGCACTTTAATGTGCAAGACCATAGCTACATGTCCATGGCCTATACGCTGTGGGATCGATTTAGTCTAGGCGCAATGGTACCCTTCCATGTTTTTTAATCTCGATGGTTGCCTGAAAGGTGAAGGATAAGGACACGAAAAGGGTTGATGGTTCTTTACTTCTTAGAGCATTTTTAAGATACGGTTTATTTTTAAAAAACATCGTATACAATATAGAGAGTATTTACAAATTTTTATACACTTCAATAATACTTTATATTTTGAATGTTCATTTTGTTTTTCTCATGAAATATTTATTGATTTTTTCTCGTATATAATTTTTTATATGCCAAAGGCCAATCAATTTCGTGTTTTGAATAGTTTAAAAAATAATGTATCGAAATCTATGACTCATTAAATGCAATTATTGTTTATTAAGATTAGAGAGTGAGTTTGATCATCTAAATTTGGAGAGTCAAACACACTCTTTATTTTAAGAAGTTAAGGATCGGTTTGGTTTGTCTTTCATTTTTTTGTTTTAAGGGCCTATCTTGAGATTGTCAAAAATGTTTTTGGCTTGTCGTTTCAAAAAGTTATTTCTCAAAATAAAAAAATTTAGAAAATACGTTTGGTTTCAAATTTTAAAAATTGCTTTATAACACTTTATTCCATGAAATTTATATTCAATAAAAATGGAACAATTTTAAGTTAATATATTATTAAGTAATAGATATAAAATTGATGAATTTTAAGAGTTTAGATTATTTTTATTTTATAGATTTTTTATAATTTTATTTTATTTTATTTTATAATTTTTTTAATTTCAGATTTATTTTTTCAAAATTTTTATTTTTATTTTTTTCGGAATTGATCAATTTCATTTTTGAATTTATTTTTATGAATTTTATTTATTAGAATTTTGAATTTTATTTTTCAAAATTTTATTAAAACGCTTATTTTCCATGTTTTGAGTGTTTTCGGAATTTTCACTAAAAAAATTCAAAAAGAAAAAAAAATATTTTGAGTATTATGTTATAATTTAACTTTATTTTTGAAAATACGTTTTAAAAAATATCAGGCAAATTTGTGTTTTGCAAAACTGAAAATTGAAAATTAAATGCACTATAAAATAGAAAGTCTCTTGGAATTTACTAGCAGCAAACGGGCAGGTCGTGCCTGAATTCAGACCTGACCAGACTCTTTTTTGTTTGAGCTGCTCTCATTCTAACCATTAGCTCTTTAAAATAGAGAACATTTTATATTTAAAGAGTCTCTTAGAAATTCTCTAGTGTGGCTCATTCTCGTTAGTGCCTAATTGTCCCCAGCTCTATTAAGGACTAGAATACATGGTTTTGGGTGAAAGGAAATTGGCAGCAAATCCCTAGAGAAAAAGACGTGGGCCTAACTCTGTCGAGGCTATTCTGTGCTCAAAGTAAGTTTCAATGTCAATGTGGTTGAGGGCTTTCCTTTTTTTGGTGGTTGATGCATTAGTTCCATTTTGCAGATCTATTAAACAAATGTGAGTTTAGCAATTTAGATTTCGAGACAATCGCCTCCATTTATAGGTATCCCATGTTGCGGAGGTGTTACAAGGACCTCATCAACAAGAATTATGTGTTCGTAAACATCAGTAATGTAGCAAGCTAATGTAAGTCAATAACCTCTTATTTTATTTTTTGACCCTTATTGTCGAGGTTTCTAAGCATTTCTCTATTGTAGATTACTTCTAGAAAAAGAACAACTAGAGGCTTCCATTAGCGGCGATCAAGACCAAAGCTCCCAAGGAGCTATTTGCTAACAGTACGACCTATAAAAAGCTAATGAAGATGCTTGAGTATATCAGGAAAGTGGCTAAATGAAGGAGGAGGCTCGTTGAAACGAGCAAAGAGAGAAAGGGCAAGGCCAAAATCTCGGAGGCATGGTGTTACAATCCATATTATTTTTAGTCAAAAGTCAAGGTGGAATTGTCAACGTCAATGTCCAATATGACTTAATTGGAATAAATCATTTGATTGGGACTTAATTTATAATTGAAAATATATTAGGGTTAAGATGGATTAGAATTTAAAGTTGGAGACTTACTTATACATAATTGGAAGTTGAGGGATTTCCTTGCAAAAGCCCCACTATCTAGATATTTCTAAACCCATTTTTTCCTTTCATTTACACACGCACGCACGCAGTGAACGCAGAGAAGAAAGAAACCGATAAAAGAGAAGAAGAAAGGAAAGGAAAGGAGAAGAAGAAGGGGTATTGTAAGTTTGAATTTCATTTTTATTCTCGTCATTTTCTTTATAAGTGGAGAAATATTATGTTATATTTTTAGGGTTTTAACTTGGTTCAAATTTTCAAATTTAAGGAAATGATTGTGATCTCTAATTCAAGTTTCTTGAGTGGTTAGCTTCCATTTGAATCAATGTAAGGAATTTTAGTTTTGGCAAACCCTAGAAATTTTATTTATGTTCTTGAATGAAGGATATTTGGTGAAAATGATTGTGATGATGAAATACTTACTTGAGAGTATGTATTTATGGAACAAGACATAAATTTAATTGGTGAAAGTATGATTTCAAGTTTCACTAGATGAATAGTTATTTTTATGATTGGGATGGAAGTAATTTCGATAAATTGTGTAGCTAGTGAAGGGATTAGTAAGTGATATTAGTTTCAATTGAATAAAGAAAATTTGGCGAATTTATTCAAGTATGGAGGACTTAAATTTTATGAGCTTGTATTTTAATATTAAGGCTACTTACTATGGTGGTTGTTAAATTGATTGTTCATATCGTATTTCAGGTGGTGAAGAAGAGATTAGAAAAGTTTACCGAACGTCATAGTCTGTAGCTTGTTTCAATGAGTGGAGAACTTACATTTTCAAGAATAAGATTTTTAACTTATAAACTTATAATCATGTTTATTTAAAATGAATGTTTAAATGATTTCCAATTTCTAGATAAGTATATTAGTTACATGAAATGTCTTATTTTCGATAAATTAGTAAATGAGCATGATTATGTTGAAACCATCAGAAAATACCCAATGTAGTTATCTTACTCTAGTGTACTGAGGGCTACGGTTGTGTACTAGAGTCGTGTATTTGACTCCTATACACTGAGGGGTTACATTCGTGTGTAAAGGTAACACTTATCCACTGAGGGGCTACGTCAGTGTATAAGGGTACCTATTATGTACTGAGGGGCTACAGCCGTGTATAAGGATGATTATGTTATTTTCACTTTGTGCACTGAGGGGCTACGGCCGTATACAGAAATGTTGATCAGACAGTTTATGTGCATATGACTTTATAGCTTTGAGATCATCATCGGATGATTACATGGAGTATATTTTGATGTGATTATCCAGTATATAGTGAATTATTAGCTTTCAGCTTACAGTTTCCAGTTTATAGTACAGCTTATTGAATTCAGATTATGGTTTTAGCTTACTAAATTCGACAAATGTACTTACTCATCTTGTTGTATCAATTATTATCATTTTTAGGTATTAGCCTGAGTCTAATTTATGATTTAGTACCAGCATTATGATTTTATATGATATTATGATGCAGATTTCAATAATAATGAGTACATCATGATAAATGAAATATCGATTTCATCTTTAGTATAAATGTATATACATACATAAATGACAGCATAACCATTTTCTAAACACTCCACTCACTGGGATTATCATCTCATATATTTTCTTAACATTTTCGTTATAGGAGGCAGTTGACTGAGCAGTGGTGAAGGTTATTTTGATAGTTTTGCAACCACTACTACCACCAATTGTAGGTTCTTTCGCTTAAACTGTGTAACTGGCAACCGAATCATTTGCATCATATTTGGAGATTTTTGTACTTAAATGTATCAAGGGTCACGATGGAATATTTTAAACTAAACCACGTCATTATTATCTTTTTGAGAAGCAATTATGATGCATAGTGATATAGATATTTTTTGTTGGTCGAGTGATTGATATTATGATGTTGGTATATTGGTGTTTGAGAAAATTTTCATGGTTACATGATTGAGAATAGTTCCATTTTTTAAAGGAAACTCTAATCAAAATTTTCAAAAAACATTTGGTTAAAGGAAACCATACAATCAGAGTTAAGTTACAGTTTCCTTAGTGATAAGTCCAGTGTCTAGCTGGCACTTATCATCGGTCCATATCACGTCTTGAATCTAATAAGGAGTCTGGAATAGGTCATGTCACATGGTCTGATGTCCGAGTGACCCCTCAAAACCGAAGTTTGGAAAAAAGCAGTCGATGATGCTTTGAAGGAGACCTGACGATTGATGTTGGTTGAGCAAAGGCATAGAGAAAGGAAACGAAGACTCCCATATGTTAGGAAAAGCTACGATTTCGAAGAAAAAGCATCATCATCAAACATTACTCGTGTCTCCAATTGGGGCCATTGTACAGACAATGCATTGGCCGCTAAGGTACTAAAATGGCCAAGATGAAGCAAGAAGAGGCACCACGTGCAGTGAGGCTTCTGGTAAGGAGGTGGAAGATTTTGTTAAGACATCCTCATAGAAGCTTGATGACTTGGTGATGGAGATGCTTTCGCCTTTTGTAACCACGATGACCTAAGCCTTCCAAAAGTACTAGACCCACTATGCCTTATGTGTCAACATGATCAGAGCTTTGGAGGCTAAGGTGTCAAGAAGTGTCAAGTCTCCTTGGATGTAGTTGAATGTCCTAAATTAGCTGAAGAAGATGCAGAAGCAAAATAGATAAACTACTGGAATATTGAATAATAAAAACTACAATTTTTCCCTCATTTCTCTCCTACTTTCTTCTTCTTCTTATTATTCTTGTTGTTGCAATCGGCATCAAGATTGCATGAGAATTGCTGGCAGGGGTGTGCAGTAGTGGCTGCTTTTTTAGTTTTTCTAAGACAGGGAACATTTTGGGCAGCAGTGGCATCTTTCAGATTTTTTTGCCAGAGCAGAGGATTGTAATGTGAACTTGTGGCAGTAGTCGAAGTCTTTGACTGAGTTGGCATGTGCTGGGTCTTGGTATCAGTCGACATATTCCTCGGATTCTGTAAGCTGGAGCTGCTGGTGAAATTACAAAACCCATTTTTATCAGTTGGAAATGGAGGATTCAGAGCTCTTAAATTCAGCTTCAGATTATATGCTGATCTCTTGCCCTTATCTGACAAGACATTCCATGCTTCAGAAAGGAAGAATGCTCCAACAACCCCAGCGGACTTGTTTTTATCAGGGTGAAAGACCAGAGCCATTTTTCTGTATTTCTTACATAGTGCATCATCATCGACAGATGGATCCAGACCAAAAATCTCGTACAAGTCTACTTCTCCATTTATCTTCTTCTGAGAGGCAACGTAGAGGTTAAAGACATCCAATAACGTAGAAAGACCCTCGAGATTTGGAAATAGACATTGAGCCTTTAAAGCAAATTTATTGGCTCCAACAATGTCCTGGTTCTTTATCTTCTTCTCAGCAAGACCTTTACCCTTAAAAAAATAAAAAAGATAAACTGAGGCAAAACTAGCTAAAGTTCAAGAGGCCTTGGATGTCACCAACGCCTTAACCAAGACGACCTAAGAGTACAAGAAGTCCAAGGAACAATTGAAGCCCCTGTTTGAAACCCATTTTTTTCTCATTCTATTTCTCATTCTTCATTTCAACCACACATTCTATCAATAAAATAATATTACACATAAACCCAAAAATTCTCCTTATTTTTGAACCACACAATCTTTCATTAATCACTATTTCAAATTTTTTTTTTACCCAAAATGGGTGTCAACAGGGGCGAAGTTTTCAGAGGCCAATGTCCTCGTCTTTACATAGAAGATCAATGATTTGAACAATGTTCTTTTCGAAAACCTTGAGTGTAAGTTATAAACACACTTGGAATGTACGCGTTATAGGCGAAAGAATGGAGCCTCTCCAAATAAGAACAGGGAAGGTCGTGATTGTATGGGCTCCAACGCTCAAGTTAATAAAAGAATAGAAGAAAATATTTAGAGCGAGAGTGACACGAATAGAGAATAAAAGCAAGAGTCTGGATTTATATTTGTAAAGTGAGAATACAAGTTGTTTATTTCCTTTATAGTGTCACAAAGTTTGAATATTTCTAGGTGAAGATTCTGAACTAAGAATCTTTTGTGACACGTGGCATTTTCCAATGGCTTAGTTGTCATTCTAAAGGATGTCATCGAGTTGAATCCTAAGCATCATAGGTCTGTGAACCCTGTACACTATCCTATACTGGGAAGAGGGGATTTAACTCCCAGTCCCAATCATCATTGCGGAAAATATCACATCAATCACTTCTCATATGATTCCATGTTGTCGAATAAAACTTGTATAAGGCGTCCCAGAAGTGACTCACTTCCTCAAACACTTGAAGCTCATTTGGTACGGCTAAGGGTTGGGTCTCTTCTCATAGCCTCGGAGCCAAGAGATGACTCACTTCCTCAAACACTTGAAGCTCATTTGGTACGGCTAAGGGTTGGGTCTCTTCTCATAGCCTCGGAGCCAAGAGATGATGTGTCTACAATGAGTTATGTCATCTTAGAGCATCGAGGAGGCATTGATCAATGCTCTCAACACCTCGAAAAATGATGGTCAGGAGGCGATGAAATGTGTCCCCGTCATTCGAAAATGACAATCGACAAGACAATGGAATATGACCTCTATCGCCTTGGAGTAAGGTGGTGCTTACATAGCCTCATGCTTAGCCGTAGGCAGATGCTTAACATAAGTATCTCTTTTTATTTGTGCAACATGAGGAAAAAATGAAAGATAGAAGGTTGTATTTATGGAAGTACATTCATTACATTTACGTAATAGTCGCTGAACTTACAATTTTTATTTTATTTTAAACACAATGAATTTTATTTTATTTTTAATTTTACATAGAAGTAAAGGAACTAAAAAGAGGTGGTCCAAAAGAGCTAAACTCAGGCAAACACCGTCTATTTTGAGTAGTAATGCCAACTTGTTTGACGTTCGAATGTTGAAACTCACTTTGACATCTCTAAGATACTCCATAACATTAATTCCTCAAATAAATAATATAAATGTCAATTATGAAATTGTTAATACTACTAAGGATTAAAGATATAGATACGGTAAAAAGATTAAAACCCGTAATTTATCTTTTGGAATCCTAACGAAGTGACAATTGTGATGTCACAAGTTTTATGTAATTTTGAAATTAATTTGACACATCGTCATGTAATAAAGGTGAAAAAAAAAGGTAATAGACACAATTAAAATTTATAATTATTCGGTCCAGAAGTGGACGTAGGGATACCATAGCTCAGTTGACTCAAATTAAAGTGATTGTGCAAAATTTTGTACAAAAGTTGAAACGACATTATGCACCTGTATGAGCCCATTCATTTTTAATCGCACATTTTATCAATAAAATAATTTATACATAAATTAAAAATAAAATAAAATAATCTCACTCTTTAACCACACACTTTTGAAAAATCATATTATAAAACTCATTTTTTACACAAAATGGAACTCAAACAGAGCCTATAATATTTATATCCAAAATATGGTAAAAATCATCATTTGTAACTTAAAATTACAATTTTGAGAAAATAAAGATCCAAGAAAGTTACGGGTACTAATTGTCATGGATAACTTAGCTCATGTTCTAGTCTTATCCATTAAAATTTATTTTTAACTACATATTCTCTCAATAATAATATTTTGTACGTAAATTCAAAAACTTTCTTAATTTTTACACACACATTTTCCACCAAAAAAATATATACATTTTTATAAAATTCATTCACCAAAAAAAAAAAAAAGGCTTAAATAAGTTCTGGTGCAATTGTTACCATGTGCACTCGCACAAGGACTACAACTAATAATGAATAAAAATGTGTGGTTTATTTGAAGTTGGATCTTACTACTTGTACATCAAGATTTATGAGATGGATTACGTAATGTCATATAACACTATATTATTTGTCAGTTTAAAATACAATCAACTTTTTCACCCAATATTTTTCATTCACCTTATATTATGTAATTTATTATGTATATTTTTTAATTACAAGTAATAAAATCCTTAAAAGATTGTGGTTTGTCAATGCCCGACTTTCTAAATGTTAAATCTCTCCTCACGATAGACTTAAAACAAATGTCTTACGTTGGTTTGAGTTACCAACAAAGGTATAATACTCCAATATTGTTAGTGTCATGTATAAAATAACTTACAAATGGAAGCCACTACCGACTTTGGCAAGAGTTCTCCATATCTCCACACTACAAATTTATTGTGATTTGACGATTTTTTTCGTCCTTAGTACCATCATGCGAACTCACGTAGTAATGATAGTTACGAAATCTATACAAAATTGATTCAACACAACAAAGCTAAGAAATCAATGTTTTAAGCTTGATTCAAAAATAGTGAATCAAGGAATCAACACAATCATCGACAATATGCTAACCCCGTGATTATAAGACTCAAGAATCTCACTCGATTTTGTTGAATGCCACAAGAAATATTTTTAATAAGTTCACAATTAGCTCGATGAAGAACAAGAAGAAAGTAATATACCTTTCAATTAATCTTTTAATAAATTATATTTTTATAATGAATCATATTTATATGGAACACATAAAATCTAGTTAGAAAAGAAATTAAGCTTGAAAAATAGCAAAAAAAAATATCACAAAAATAGAGTTTTAACATAAATAGAAGATTACGCGAAATTTGAAAATTCGCGGCCAAGAATCAACTATACGGCCGCATAGTATAAATCTATGCGATCGCAAAGATCAAATGAATTTCTCCTCCTTGGTTTCAGTAAAGGGGCATGCGACCTGACAACTATGCGGCCCCTCCAATTTCTATGTTCGTTACTTGAATCAAGTTGCTACACTTCATTTCAGTTTTCATGCCCAGCATGAAACTTGTTCATTTGCTTGTTGTGATCAATGTTTTGTCCACCATGACTTGAGCAAACAATCTCATTGTCTCCTGAACTCGCTTGCTCGCGACCTAGTCATCGGTCTGCACTCAACGATCAATAGATCCTTGCCCGACTTGTCCTTGTATCCTGGATCACATCATCTCATTCCTCTTCGAAATGATTCAATTTCGAATCTATACCTACATCAAAGAAAGAAAGACCAGAGAAATTAAAAATAACCAAAACATTATACTCACCTGAAAGATCTAATTTGTAGGCATTGTAATTGATCTTTTCAAGGACTTGGAATTGACCATCTCTCCGTGGCTACAATTTCGATTTTCTTTGTTCTGAAAAACGATCTTTCCTAAAGTGTACACATACCCAATCTCCTAGTTCAAATGTAACACGCTTTCATCTATTATTTGCTTGAGAAACATAATACTCATTTTTTCTTCTCAATTTGTAATCTTGCCTTTTCATGGAGTGATTTCACCAAGTCGGTCTTCTTCTTCCCATCTAAACTACCCCTTTCACTCATAGGTAAATGAATTAAATCCAAAAGTGTTAGTGGATTAAAATCATATATAATTTCAAAAGACGAGTAGAAGTAGTAGAATGTGTAGCCTTATTAAATACAAATTCTATAAATGGTAAAACTCCTCCCAATTCTTTAAATTCTTGTTAACTATACTGCGGAACAATTGTATCATAGTCATAGTAACGACCTCAATTTGCCCATCCATTTGGAGGTGACAAATAGTAGAAAACAATAGCTTGGTTCCTAATTTATTTCACAAAATCCTCCAAAAGTGACTAAGGAATTTAACCTCCCTATCTGATACAATACTTTTAAGAATTTCATGTAAATGCACTACTTCCTTAAAGAATAAATATGTAATATTGGTGACATCATCAGTTTTATAACATGAAATAAAACGTGTCATCTTACTAAATCTATTTACCGTTACAAATATAGAATCCCTTCATTTCTTAGTTCTAGGTAAACCCAACACAAAATACATAGACACTTCAACTCAATGTTCACTAGGAACATGTAATGTCGTATATAAATCCTAAAATAGAATCTTAGATTTAGAATTTTTGTAAGTGATGCATCTATTACAAATTCGATCAACATCAACTTTTATCTTAGGCCAATAAAAATATTCCCCTAATATTTCTAAGGTTTTCTTAACCCCAAAATGACATATTAGGCCTCCACTATGTACTTCACGTACTAAAAATTTTCTCATTGAACATTTAGGAACACATAACTTATTTTCTCGAAATAAATACCCATCATGCCTAAAGAATCTATTCACAGTACCCTTATCACATAATTCATATATATTAGAGAAATCTAGATCATTAGCAGGGGCGGACACAGACGAAAAATGTTTGGAGGGCACAATTACAATTTCAAAAAGAAATGAAAAAATTAACGTATCATATTTTAATAACGTTCCATAATTATATCATTTTCAATCTTGTGAAATACATCTTTCTCAATATATGCAATCAAATGATCATTCAACCATTGATCTCCGATTCGATTGCGCAGACGATTTTTGAAACAAGTCATCACATAAAATGATCTCTCGACTGTAGCAGTAGACACGGGAAGAACTAAGGTTAATGTCACAAGCTTGTAGACTAATAGATACACTTCATGTTTATTCTTCGCAACCAACTTC
>CAIGRB010134246.1:102913-131958 GCA_903798255.1 Fraxinus quadrangulata
GGTTGTTTGAATCTTCTGATTCATCATGTCCACGAAATGACATCCCTTGTCGTAGAAGAAATCGAACAGTATCAATTGACGCACTCAACCGAATTCGATAATCTGTTCGAGCTTGATGCGATTGCTTAATGAGACATGAACGAATACTTTTCTTTTGATTCTTGAACGATTCATATTTGACTCAAGCCTGATTGTGTGCACTACTTGAACCCCAACATGTTTTCTATGGTATTCTTTCTTAAGAAATGAACCACCATTCAAACTAAAAAGATAGGAGTAAAAACAATAAACTGCATCTTTGCTATAATATATTCCAACCAGGTAGGATACTCATCATACCACGAAATACAAAATCTCCTGTCTTTGCTACCCATTCTTGTAGGTGGAAACATATGATTGCGAGGCTGACATGGTCCCCTTTGCACATATGCTCTTCGAATTACGTCTCGATCATTAACATCATAATTTTGAATTGGAACTCTCAATCCAGGATCGGCTATAAGATGTGCAACATCAACATCATCGACTTCTCCGACATCCCCTTGAAAAGGTTGTAGTTGTAGTACATCATTTTTGTCTCGAACATTCCTTTCATCGGTATTAACATCATCAAGCATAGATTTACGTTTAAAGTATTTGTCCATAAATGATACGAACAAAAAATCAACCACATTAGCAATTTTCAATCTTCTTATATCACTTCATATAAATATCCCTAAAACCCTAATCAGAAATCCTTAAAATCAGTGATCAAAAATCCCTAAATCCAAGCCCTAATCAGAAATCCCTAAATATTTAGATCAAAAATTCCTAAATCACAAAATACTAAATGAGAACAATTAATGACAACATAATAACATTGGAAAGTGAATTCAGAAATTCGAGTAACCTTTAAAAGGCCGGAACGAGGACTGCAGTGGCTGGTGGATGCTTCATGCGTGGGTGGGTGGGTGTGGCACTCCTAGGCTCTGGCTGATGCATGGCACAGGAGAGGAGCTGCGGAGAGGAGAGGAGAAAAATGAAAATGGTAAGTGCAAGTTTGTGTCACACAGTTGTCGGGAGAGGTGAGGAAGAAATGGAACTTACTGTGTCAGTGCTGTGCAGCCATGGGAGATGGGAAGAGAGTGGGATATGGGAAGGGAGTGGCTGAGTGGGAGAGAGAGAAAGAAAGTGAAGGATTGGACCGCGTGTTTCATTTCTTCATTTCCTTATTTTTTTTATTAAAAAAAAATAAATTCAAAATCTAGGGGGGCACGTGCCCCCCTAGGCCCACCCCTGATCATTAGTATGCATATCTTTAACATATTTAATTGTGTGTACATATCCTTTTAACATATTTAATATGGATCATTGTTCCAGTGATTTTTTTTCTGATAATTGTGTATTATTTGAAATTTTAAATCGATTAACTTCATGATGAGAGGAAAAATTAAGTACAAGTATATGGCAAACAATGCGAAACGAAATATGTCCTTAGAAATGAAACAGGTACGGGCCACTAAGAATGGTGCATGATCTCAGCACCCTATGTTCTTTCCAAGGATGTTCAATGATTTACAGCCCATTTGAACCTTAATTGGTGATTTTTTGATCTAGATACTCAACGATTAATTTATAGATTTCGAAATCTATTAGAAATGGAACTGATGAAGAACATGTTCAACCAAGAATCCTATACCAATCAAAGGATTCGGAAATCTAAAGAACAAGTCCAGAAGGTGCAGAGGGAGTACATAACAAAAGACGTGGAATTTCTCGTTCACCAATGCATGGCTGATTTCATAAGCCTGCAAAATTTCCCTCTTAATTATCGACCAATTGGTACATTTGGCGAACCAAAAAATATGGAAAATTAGAGACTGAATGGAAGAACCACAAACGAACGGGACGGTGAATTCAAAAATGTGTGTGAACTAAGTACGGATTCCATTGTTGAACCTAGTTGGGCAGACTGGATTTAGCTGGGAATGTCCCCATGGGTACAACAAGATAGGCCCTGCACGACCAAGTTTTAGCACCTCATCAAGGTATACTGATGTTGGAACTAGCTCCACCCCCACACGGGACAATTTCTCTATGGTTTCGATTACCTACAACTGCAAGACCAAGCTTTAGCATCCGACATGTGAAGAATACTGATGTTGGAAGTAGCTCCATTATTCTTGGGAATGATGCCCCTGGACCTTCTGGACTTGTTCTTTAGATATCCGAATCCTTTGAGGGACATTGGTAGAGATTTGATTAGTATCGATATTTGATTTGTATATTCTTACCTTTCAATCCTCAAGGCTTTGCTTAAATGGGAATGCAAGAAAGTCAAGTTGGAAGGCAAATAACTCTTTCCCATGAGTAAAAAATGAGTAATTAGAATAAGTGTTCCAGAAAATTCGTCTAGATTTTGTTTAGGTTTCACCTAGATTTGATCTTGTCGTCTTATCAAACTTTGCGTCTTCTAGAATACTAATTAGAATAGGGGGAAAAAAAAGGTCCAGAATGAACTTACATTGATGAGGCGTGAAGAGGACAAAAAGGATTGTAGAGAAGAGAATTATACGAGCAAAGTTATACGAAGCCATGAATTTACTGGAGAAAAACTGAAATGTATTTCAAGCAAATGGGTTTCTTGAATTTATATACCCAAAAAGTTAGCTACTCAATGCAAGCAGGGACGGACCCAGCACCCGACCGGGGGCGCAGCCGTGCATGCTGGGCTCCGTCGAACCGTCGGAGCAAGTTGGGATTTGGATTAATTCGCTGGCGCAACTACCTTGTTCGTCTTCTTCAATCCGCCATTGACGTTCTCTTTTTAAAAAAAAAATTGGATTGGGCCATTTGTTCTAGGCCCAATCCTTAATTATATAATATAGGCCCAATCCAAATCCCATTATCCCTTCAGTTCAATCGAAATCAATCCCCAAATTCCCAATTTTCACCTTCTCCAATCTCTCAACTTCTTGGCTCTTGCCCGTCGCATCGTTGCTGCCTGTCGGACCATCGGTGGGTGAATCGTCATTCGTCCACCACCACTAGTCTTTCCACAACCGTCTCCATCTCCGGCAACAGAAGAATTCACTCAGGCCTTAGCCCCTGATTGTCGGTTGATAAATGATAGCCACTTAGCCAGGTTATGTATACTTCAATACTTGGTTTGGTTCTTCTATAGTTCTATTTAGTATTGAATATGTTTTTGTGGCCTCTGGTCTGTCATTTATGGAGTGTGGGGGATTAGTTTTATCATAGTTATTAATTATTATTGAGTACCAAATGGTTATGAATATGGCATTTGTCTTTTCTTGTTTGCTCTTATTCTTAGATTGTTTGTCCATTTACTGAGTTGAATCTGAGGGCTTTGAAATTTGAATTGTTTGCTCTTATTTTTGGATTGTTTGCCCCTTTACCAAATGGTTATGAATATGGCATTTGTCTTTTCTTGTTTGCTCTTATTCTTGGATTCTAACGTTTTAGTGCGTTTACATATATATTGAATAATTTTTAATATTATTTAATTAAATATTAATAAACGACATCACTCTTACGATCGTTGGTTGTCGATGTTGACCGGAATATATTTCTTAACAGTTTGCAGATACAGAGAGGTTGAATTGGAGTCAATGGGGATTCTGTATGGGAACTGCAGCTGCATCTTGGTCTATCGGTTGGCTCTTCAAGTGTATACCAGTACCAGAAAAACCAATATTTAGTTATGGCTATTGGAAGAAGTTAAGATGCATGTAAACTACTCGGTACTGTAATGTTTTATAATAAGTTTTCAAGTAGAATAAATTTCTCATTTGTAATATGTTTCGGATGAAGGAATAATAGAATGTTTCTTGGTTTTTAAATTATCCACTTGTGCTATTTCTGCAATTTGATTTACATTAAGATTATTAAAATGTTTAAACTTTTGGACTGAAGCAAGCGATGAATCTAAGAATTTTGCACTTTCCAAAGAAAGATCAAATTTTATAAAGTCAAAATCTGGTTGTCCCAAGCAAACCAAGGTCAAAGTTTTTGGCACACAGACACCATATATTCCTACTTCCTTAGTACAACATTCTGAGGACAAACGAGTGTTCAAGAAAAAAGCTAATCACGTGAAGGGCAAACAAGTGCTCAAGAAAAAAGCAGGATGAATGCAACATATAGCAAAATATTTTCTATGAGTAATTTTGTCAAATATCATAGGCGCATCGCAAATGAAATTGCTTTTGTGGGATTAAAAATGGAAATATTGCGTTACCGTGGATTTTTCGTTGTCCTCGTGCAAAACAATATTGTAATAAATGAAAAACTAATTTGTGAACGACAACAATTTGACAGGAATTGTATTGAATTTGAGGAGCATTGCATGCTAGTTTCTATCTCGTTTCTAATTCTTGGTATGCTGAAGAAGAAAACGGTTGATTCTTGGCAATTCTCAATGCAGCAGCATCAAGAAGTTGATATGCAGAACGCTCCACGTAACTGGAAAGTAGTCAAAATTTTCATTGCTTGACTGTCAAAGTAGTGTGGTCAACACTGTAGCACCCCAAATTCTAATAACTCAGCTCGTTATCAAGAATTGTTTAACATTAATCTCTAATATTAAAGAAAGCTTTTAAATTAGAATTTATTTACTCAAACTATATAATCATAACATTTTTTAAAAAAACATATAACTTAGAAAAATTACGGAACAAAACAATTTGGAAGGGATTTTTTTTTTTTTTTTTTTTTTAAAAAAAGTTGCACGGTAAGTTTGCAAAAATTATTTGATCTAGCAAACCTTGACAGAAATTTATGAAATTTTACAGAAAAGTATAAAACCCATGTAAGTACAACATATAAATATTCGGGATCTCGAAGACAATGTTTGAAGCACGAAATTATTTTCGAATAGGTTGGTCTGTGTTTTCCGAATTCGTCACAGTTTACTAAAATTGCTATAATATATTCTACGGGATTCTGATTGATTTATTTTCTGGTGCATGTGATAGATAACTCACAAGGGATAATTTTCCAACTAAAAACATGCTAATATTCTAAATATACCGACCATAGCAAAATTTTAAAACAGTGGTACAATTCTAAAATTTACTAAACCGCATGTACAAAGATTAAAACTTTATGTCCCAAAACATGATTTTAAATTACAAATCTCTGGGACACCCCCAATGATTATTAAACATAAAATTACGTGTAATAAATTATGCGGTAATATATAAAATATATTATATTATTATAACATATCGGATCGGATCGATGTATATCCATATTTGCTCTATTTAGTTAACGGATTATCGGATTCGAATCTTGATCGGGTTACTGGACTATGACTCTAAATCCATCTTCCATTAATTTCATCATATTCGAATTGGATTCGTATCAAAATCCAATATATTGACAACCTTGATATTTAACCCTTATTTGAGAATCACTTTTCTGTCACTCATTCTCGACTAAACATTCTAAAAAAAAATTATTTATTACATTTTTCATATTTCTTCCTACTTTTAACTACACAAACAAGTCTTTTGGCTCATTCGTGGTCGATTGTGATAAGATTTTTAAATTATTATCGTCAATCACTTGTGTTTAAATTTACTTAAAAAAAAAAAAGATTATTTGGATTACCTTGGTGGCACACCATTGACTAGTGTTCAACTTAATTTCACAAGAGACAATATAAAAGCTTGATATTTTCATGACATCTACTGCAAGAAAAACAAAATATAACGTATATTCTCGCATACTGCGTTTCAAAATAACGACTGTCAAGTCCAGCAAATGATCCATTTTGAGAATCAAAGCAAGGGATACTTATATATAATCCACTTTTTCAACCTCCTCTGAGTTTTACTGAATAATTTTTTTAAAAACCTAATATTAAATAAATTCTCTTTGATTTTAACTGATTTACCAGGTTGTTGTGGTATCCCTAAGTGAGGTGAACTTTCAATTTAGCATCAGGGATGACGGAAAATTTAAATTAATAAAAAAATCGCGATTATCCGTCTCCAAAGAAAATCGACAGTGACAATGGGAAGTCTTGAAGGACTCTTCCCAAATTTTCATTTCCTCAACCATCTATATGTGATCCTAATCAGCACAATGTAAAATTTAAACTCAATTATCATATTCAAAATAGTTGAACCAAATTTGCCTTAACAATTGCACATTATCAATCATAGTTCAAAAACGATTCCAATTGACGAGAACCAATATCAGTGACCTTATCTTCATAGTAAGTAGCACATGTTAGCACGATCTTCTTCGACTTCGCTAGGGAAATTTTGCCTTTCGAGTCTGAAGGTTTCTTATGCCAACTTCATGTTTTCACCATTGAAATACATTGAAGTAACTGAATAAATTCAGAACTGATTAGAAAAACAAACTCGATTGGAGAATGATATCTAATGTGACGCCAAAGAGAATAGTAATTATTCTGCAAGCTAGTGTTATCAAGAAATTCACAGGAAAGAACATAAGATTAACGTCGAAAAATATAGAGAAAATATCTCTGAAATTTAAGAAATTTTATTATATCCAGCAATAATGAAAATAAGTCTACAAGTCGGATTTTATAGCAAAAAATCGAATTTTATCAAAAATGGCAATATTCCAAAACTCACGCTAAATTAAAATAAGGAATAAAATAAGTAGTCTGCGAAAAATCTAGTTCACATCGGGTTAAAAATCATCTCCAAATATGCAATCGAAATATTACCAAAAATATCAAAATTTAACTTAAAATAGTAATTCGCTCGGTGATCACGACGTTCGTGCTGAAACAAGCTTTCAGAATTGCGGTCATAATCGCGATTCTGGTAACCGTGGCCAAAGTTATGGTCAAATTACTGAAACACGTTAAAATTACCAAAATTATCCGATCACTTGCCATCCTTGCGCCGATCTGCCAACTCGTGATACTTTAAAGCCATTAACGTGTTATCTGACAACTCAGCATCTGACTCGGACCCTCTTGTATCATAATGCCGACACACTAATTTTGTGGGATTTCTAGGCCAATGTCCATGTGAATTAAAAGGAGGATTCTTTGGTTTTTTCTTAATTTGGCTCCATTATTTCGCTTTTAAAAAGGACAGAAAACTGCTGGCTGGAAAATGCTAGTGCTATTATCTCTAGAATTAATTGTCCATCCTTCACCTCAAGAACCCCATAAACTTGGCTAGCTACTAAAATTTGATCTATATCGACCCCTCATATCTAAAGAGATTATTAGCTAGCAAAAGTTGCACCATTATACAAAATTTTCCACCAACATTAATAAATATTTCCACTCTATCAAACGAAAATGTGGCTGTCTTTGTGCCTTACACGCGCCCGTGCAACATGTTGAATTGTTGTCATTTGAAAACTTAAGCTATGGATAGAATATTGCATATATATTTTTTTAGTGCCAACATGCTCCTTTACGTCTACTTAGGTCGGGTCAATTTTTATCAAAAATTCTAGCAAGTAGACAGAATTTTGTTCCCAACGACTATGTTAAAGAATTCATGAAATTAATATGGTCCCTCTTACAACATATATATTCAATTTGCAATATCAAAAGGGACCACCCTCAAATCTATAATTTTCCCGTTCTTTTTAATTATATATGATTTTTTTCAAAGATTTTCCTTCACCATCTATCTTTTATCCCTTCATACCATATTCCCCTTTAGTCCCTCACTCTTTTAGACCTCTATTTATAACACCATTCCCCTCTCTTCTCTAAGTAAAAGATTTGAGAAGATGTAGAGAAAACACAGTCGGATTTCTTTTTTCTTAGCCTAGTAGGAATCGAGAAAGTACTTGTTTCATCATCGTGCACATGTATCAATTGAAGCTGCCAGCGTGATCTAAAACTTTCTTGTTTGTTAAGGAAAGATCAGATCATATGGTAGCTTCATCTGATGCCTGTGACACGAAAAAAAAAAAAAAAAACCCTAATTTCTATATGAACCCTAATATCACTATAATTCTTTAGGGTTTCTTTTGGTGGAGAAAGGTATGTGTAATTTCCCTTCTTGGCTTCTTCATATGTAATTTCCACTATCTTCATTATTTTGGTATACTTGTAATATGTTTTATGCTTATGACAGGTTGGTATTTTTGGAGTAAAGAAATGCAAGGAAAATATTGATGGATTGTAAGTATTTTTTTTTTTTAACAAGAATTCTTGATTGACTCCAAATCTATGATTAAAAGAACCCTAGATATGCCTTGGGTGGTGAGCCTTGATATACCTAGATTCTTGCAGTACTGCTAATTGGCAGCTTTAATTATTAGGCATTACCTTCTCTCTGCAATATACCTTTTAGTTCTTGGTTGTTAATTATAGGTTCTGTTTAACCCAAAATTTTACAGGTGCTTACCTTTGCCTTTGCCTTTGCCTTTGCCTTTGCCTTGAATAGTTCGAGAGGATTTAAAGGTTAAACTTCTCCTTCTCTTTTAAAACAAAACTAATCTTTAGTATAGCTGTGTTGATATAATCTTTGCTAATTTGAATAATTCAATACGTATTTAAACATACATTTATACTAGCTAGGGGTTCTTGAAGCTAGGAAAATCTTATTGCATAGATGTTTTGTAATATTAGGGATGTTGAACATTTCCATTCTGCATTACTTTTTTAACATTCATAAATGTTATTTGAACGCTGGCATGCAGACGGAGAAGAAGAAGAAGAAGGAGTAGTCTTTAAGCTCTGTATTTTGGGGTGTAATTATATAGAAATTTTCTTCCCTAAGGTTAAACTTTTGTTCTTGGGAGTATTTGATAAAGTGTTATTGGTGTTTCTGATTGAAAAGCAATAAAATTCCTATTCATCTTGATCTGATCATGTAACTAAGAAGGCATCTTGACTTGATCTGATCATGCATTAAGGTTAATATACTTCAATATGACAATCCTATATGCATACGTCCATTTAAATCATCACAATTCGGACCTCGAAACATACAGATCGTGACCTGTGTGTCTGAATTGGTAAGAGAGAGAAACAAAATAAACATCGAATGTCGATGTGTCATGATTTGAATAATTCGGGATCCAATGCCTCATGATCTAAATAGTTGGTTCTATAATATGTGCATATAAGATCGTCTTATTGAAGCATTTCTCGTGCTTAAAAGGTACAAGTGCCTCATCCTGACATGAGACCCTTGGTTTAATTACAATCACTCATATCCATGGGCTCATATATTCCATTCAATTAGATGTTTGTGTGTGTACTTAGGTGGATATATAACAACCACAAACTAAACTTCTTTTCAATATATTTGAAATTGGCTAAATAAATCTTCCAAAATATTTGAAGCAACTAGGTGGATATTGAGGATGAAATGCTCGTGTTCTATACAAGATGAATACCAAAAGAAATATCATATCAAAAGATTCAAACAGTCGGATTTTTTGTAAGGGGAAAAATAATTTTTCAATCTCATATTGAAGAAATTTTGATTCATTCAGTAAACATAAAATTTATACCCACGATTTGCAAAATCACCTACGCCAAGTTTGTTTCCAAAATTATCGATGACTTGAGAATAAGAAAATTACACCTTTTTAGGCCACGGGTGCCATCAATTGAGATTTTAGAGAATTTTAAAAAATTAAAAATTCTAATAAATGTCGTAAATTCGAATAGATTTTCATTAGAATTCATAAGAATTTAATTAAGAGGGTGTCATCATTTAGTAACCCAAGGGGAATAAATTTCAATTCAAGTGTAGTAGTTTGTATCAAATCCGAATTATGTAACAGAAAGAAATGATTTTGTTATTTATTCTAAATTATTCTAAGAAATATGTAAGTGCATTTGTTTGTATAGATGAATGTATGATTGTATTGAATTTTTGAATATGTCTATTGCTATTTATTTCAATTTTTAATTATGTAATTTAGTTTCATTCATGCATTCTTTGACAATCAATAAAGTTATGATATATAATTTTCTTTTTGAGATAAATTAAATCCATTCTAATCACAATCCGTTCATATTTCTAGTCCAAATTCGAATGAATAGATCATATTAAATTACACGATTATCTATATAATTGCACACGTGATATTTTATTCCAAACATCTAATGCCCTTGTATTAATTTTGTCACGTTTTAAACTTATTGTGAACATTTCAACATTATAACAAGCAACTAATTATCTAATTGATGGTTATGCAATTAACAATGCAATGAGAATCCAAAACTAATCAAGAAACGAAAGAATTATCTAAACTACTAGTTTTGAATTAAAATTAATAAACAATATAATTCATCTTCATCCAATACAAATAAGGGTCAAGCTTAGCATGATTTCGTAGAAATTACAAAAAGAATAATAAGTAGATTCACTTGGATCATGAAAAAACTCAAAAGATCTTGCTGATCAATTCCAAGGTTAAAATCTCCATTTTTTTTATATAATTAGCTTTCAATTTCTTACTAGGTTAAACTTCTCTCTCAAAAGATGTAAATTGGCCTCTTGTTCTTGATGAATATGATAATATAAATGTGTATTAAGAGGATAGAGAGAGAGATCACTTCAATGGCTGTCCATGTTTTGTATTTATAGGAGTTGAAAATTAAGTAAAAATCACATCAAATTTGGGTTCCGAAAGAGTTTTAATAAAAAAAGGAAAATTGGTATGTCGGATGAAATTTTGCTTGCACGACCATGCCGCCTTTTTCACTGCAAACCTGCTGCCCAAGATAATTGGCCTCGGGGTTCAAAAAATGAGGGGCTCAAGTGTGCGCTGTACAAACCTTCCCGCTCGAGCCGTTCACATGATTTCGCCTCTAAGCAGTTATCAATACTTTTGCCATAACTTTCTCCTTTTATATTCAATTGAGATGATTCAAAATGTGATCGAATACTAAATCAAAGAGATATAGTTCCTCTAGAATTATCAATTTTTCAATTCGAATGTTTACTATACGAAAAATGAGTTACAATATGAGAATGAAAATTCGAAGTATAACTTATGCGGCTGGAAATTGATTATGTTTCAATTTTTCACCCCCTTTGACTTCTAATTGCTTTTAACTGATGATATGTAATCTTCAATCATTATTTTGTGGTCCGAAATAACTATTAAATATTTATATTTTGGTTCTCAAACTTTGAATTTTCTCCATTTTCGCTCATCTTGTCCAATTCCGTGATTTTGCATCGAGTTGTACCTAACAAACGAAATATATACATAATTTATCAAAATATACAATAATTAATCTCGTTTACTGGTCCGATAAGTGTACAAAATACATTTATCAGAATCCAACCATTCTCTTACTCATTCACAAAGTGAATGTGGAAAGAGTCTCAATTTGATTGTTTCGTTGGACACACCATTTAAACTGTAATTTTGGTAGATGTCCAAGAAGCGCGAGACGTCATTATGTGGATTCTCATGGGACTTCCCACAAAATGATAACAGGTTCTGAATAGGAAAATGATATATGTCCGTATCTGAAAGTTTGGTTGCCCAGATGATAAATACACAATAGTTGGTTGATTTGAAGCAACATGTGGTGCCATAAATTACCAGAGTGGCAAATCATCTTCATCAATTTCAGCCGACTGCTCAACACGTGCAAGATGCACAACTATTTATTGTTCTGTCATTAGGTTCTCTCATTGTTACTAACTTACTGTCTGAATGTTCGTTCAATTTTCATATCAATTGATAAAAGACTATTGTATCTCAAACTTCTTGTGTAAGAAACCTAAAAAAGAAAACAATAAACAAGAATTTAAATCAATACTAGCATTAATAATAAAAGTAAATAAATTTCTCACCGACAACGACGCTAAAAACTTGATCGATTGATTCTGCAAGTATACGAATCTTTGTGCCAAGTAATAATAATGAATTTTGAGTACAAATATTAAACATGTATTGATCAAGTAATTCTTACTAATTTTATCATAATCCAGATTCGATCTGAATTAAGGTGGTGACCAATTTATAATTCTAAATTATACTAAAATAATCTAATTTCTAACGAGTTAGAAATTTCAATTTAACTTAAATTATTTAACATTCATTTGTTCAATCCCTTTTCATATGTATTAACAATCGGATTAATCAATGTAGTTTGTAATCTCTCTCTCGAGCAAAATTAACTTTATTTACATGTCTGAATGTATATTATATTTCTATGTAAATTTATACATACGTAAAAGCATCTATTTTATAATTAAATTATGATTGCATAAGCTATAAAAATATCTCATAATCTTTTATCAAGAGTTGTGTTGTTTATTGCACGAATTAAATAAATATATCCTCTCCCAATCTCAATATTTTTAATTAAACTATGTAATTGGTGACAAGCAATGGAATGTCAATTTGACTCACAATAAGCAATTAATACATAATCAAATTGGCACGAAATTTATTGAATTAATAATTAAATATTAATCTAAACTATATCGTTCATCCTAACAATAATTAATTAAGTCAATCATATTTATGAAATTAAATAATAAAAAAGGATAAAAAATTATCATCAGATTCAATATATATAACGAATAAAGAATTTAATTCAAACAATCGTTGCTCTTTAGCACTCAAATCCCAACAAGGATCTTCAAGTCTTCTTTGATTGATTGTATATTTCCCAACTAATTGTATTTTTCAATCTTCAAATCCCAAATTGATGTACAACTATTTAGGAATATTTCATAGACCTTAATTTATGCCTAATTTCGTGCCCAAAAGTGAAAGGAATTGGAGTTTGATCATAATTGAGAGTTTTAGAAAATTGCACTTGGGGTCCCTAAAGTTCAATACTGCGACCACACAAGTATAATGCTGCGATCTCACAGGTTCTGAAAATTGAGGACTGCTACTGCAATTCTAAAATTTCTTTTAATTGTTCAGGCCCTGTCATCCTTTATTTGTTCCGAGAGTCCTTCAACTTCCAAAATTGATATCTTGGTTCTCGAGTTCCAAATTTCATTGAACTTTAATTCTCTTTATTAATTTTTGTTCATTTTATTCCTTTCTCGTTCAATATCGAATTTCTCCTAAAATAATCAATTAACTAGCATAATTAAGTAGCAAAAACTCAACATAAACACTTTCAAATATTATTTTTAAAGGTCAAAATAAGTTTAATATTTATACTTAATCAAAAATCTCTCACGTGTAGATGGTGACGATAGATTGAAATTCGCGAATGCGATCTTCTAACATATACTTCCAAGTTTACCACTACAAAGTTCCCCTTGTGGATCATTTAGCATTTCTAGAGCCTATCGCTTAAGATTCGAGATCAAAACAGAATTAAAATCTTATACGTTATTTCGTACATAAATAATTATGTTTGCTCTTTTTTGGGGGCAACAATAATAACCTGTTGTCGAAGGCAAAGATAAACACCTAGTCAACATAGTACAAATGCATTTATTAAAGATGGGTTGAGAGAGAGACGTCTCCCCTCTACGGCGGGGACAAAGGTGGTGTGAAGTGGGCCTTCTTCTTTTACAATCAATAATGCTATTGGTATCTTCTTTTCTTTGCATTCATGTTTGTTTTACAAAAATTGTGAACAAAAATATATTTTTTTCAATTTGTTCAATAATACGTTGTCACATAACACAATATAAATAATGATTTACATATAACACAATATTCAGCCATTTCGATTTCAAGGTAGAGAAGGGATGGGTACCAAAGAAAAAAACCGTTCTTCTGCCCTCCCTTATTTTTATTGAATAATGCATTCACAGACCTCTCACATAGAGGGTCGAGCCGTGATTTTTAAAATTGTGGGTCTCACTCTTTTGTGAGAGGGCTATCACCCATGATGTACGTCGAGGATGTACATGATGTACATTCAGCATTTCTCATTTTTGTTGGCCATCAAGACAGACTTGATAGTGGAGGTATTGATGGACCTTCATGGTTCAGCCCTATTGCCTATACCTCTCACACCACACTTTTTCCTTCACCATGTCATCATTTATCAACATCATAACACCCACCAATATGCATGAATACAAATAAAGATACGTACAATTTAAAATAGTCCACCTTCAATAAAAGAACTATGTGAATTTATCACTTGTCGTTGTTTGGATTCACCATATCGGAGAAGGAAAAAAATTGTCATATTACATAAACATTTGTGCCTTTATCATTTCTCTCTCTACTCATAAAATAGGCTTGTATTAGTCTTTTCACTTTATATATTTATTTTAATCTAAATACTTATATTTTCACTTTTACATGTTATTTCAACTATTGATAATGGCTGCCTTTGGATATCATTTATGATTTGATTTATAAATTCAATTGAAATCAAATATTAACGTCAACGGTACATTTATAATTACTATTAATTATTATTCACACTTTTTATCTGCGGGCTCTGTCTCGAATGGGGCATGGATCACCTGTCTAACCAAATAAATGGGGCGAGGACGAGATCGGGATTATTGCCGTGAAGCGGGTATGAGGGGAGTACGGACGTCCCTCCCGCCTGTTTAAACTTAATTTCAAATTTAAACTTTTTATTAAACAAAAATAAAAGATTTATCATCATTGTTTAAGATAATATAAGTTGTTCTTAAAAAATTGAGAAAAAAATAATATTTACTAACTAGAGATATAAAAAAAATAAAATAAATAAAAATAAAAAATAAACGGAACAATAAATGGGGCAGGTGATCTGCCACACCCTACCTTGGTCCCACCCCATCCCTCTTTAACAGGGTATGAGAATTGAGTAAGATGACAAAAATACCTGATGGGACATGGATGAAAATAATCGATCCGTCTCACACCCGTTTCCTTGCCATCCATATTTTAAACTATTTATGAATGAATTATTCTATTTGCACATTTAAGTGTACACCATGTGTGATATAATGAACAAGTGGCAATTTGTCATTAGCTAATGAAAATTGTTTTTTCATAGCCAATGACAGAATACGATTTGTACATGTCACATAAGGTGTATACCTAAATGTACATGTAGTAAAATCCAATTAAAAGTATCTGCTCACGACATCTTGTACAATAGTAATATTCACTATTGCTTGAATTGAATTAGTTCGAGAATTTTGTGTTATTTCAAAGTACGATAACATTAAAGTCTAATACATCGAACATGAACTACCATAAAAGAAAAAGAGAAACACAAACATTCGACTTTTATCAAAAGACTAGTTAACAAAATTTATCAACCATTTAGCCCCGATCGATTTTGATAAAAATTAAATTTTTAGTAGATTTTAATAAATATATAATTAAAAAAGTTGATATAAAATATATTTGTGGCTAAAAAAGAGTTTGACAAAAACGTGAATGTTCAAAATCATAGTTTGGTCTGGTGGGTCACAAGCATTAAATAGAAGCATAGCCTTTTGGATAGTAACCCTTCTCCTAAACTTCGATTAAATAAACATTTTTTATTATCTAAAAATTTGGCAACAAAATGACCTATTTAACAAAAACTAGCCCATTATTCGTGTGGATTAAAATGTTTAGCGGATTTTGATATAAATGTATTATTAAAATTAGTTGTTGACTTTAAGGTAAATTTTATTTCCAACGTTATCTACGTCAAATAGGAACATAGTATCCTTACTAAAATCGACTCAAAATATTTAAAAATAAATTGTCCACCAGCAAAATCTGCAATTATTTATATTAAATATTTGAATACAAAAAGAAAAAAAAATACAAACAAATAATCAATTTTAAAACCCCCCACCCAGTAAAAGAAAGAGGAAATCAGAAACATATATTGTCAGTCAGCGTAAATTAAAATAAAAACTAAAGAAGAAAATGATAAAGAAGAAGAAAACATGCCTAATGGGCCATGGCGACTGGTGGTGGCACCGCCGCGTAATTAATGCTTTTCTGGTTGGGCATGGCCAGCATAGCAGTATGGTCAATGAAATCTTTGAGCGCAGCAACTGATTGAAGAATTGTTCTAAGATCATCTGCACACGAAAAACCTAAATTCCCAATTCTTCTTACTGCATAAACATAGAATGTGATGCATCCTTTCCTGAATTTGAATCTCGCCATTTCACACCCCATCGTGCCTCTAATCAGCTTCTTGTTCACTTCACCGAGAGGTATTTCCGGCGGCCATAGCCCGTCCATCGCCGCCTTCATATTCTCCGATTCAAAAACGAATATAACTACTTTCGATTTCTTAGTCCCAAGGCCTAATGTCAGTGTATGCCATGCATGATGCGCTAAAATTGTAAAGTTCGTGGGAAGAAAAGCGGTGGTTGAAGGAAAAGGCGACTTCCAATTGGTTGTTTTTTCACGGTGCTGTGTGGTGGTGGGTGGCGGCGGGAGAGAGAGGAGGCGGAGGAGCTCTAACAGCCGTGCGCGGCGGATTGTGAAAGATTTTACAATGAATTGGCCGCCAAATCTGAGTCCCTTCACTTCCGAACAAGGCTTAAATGCAAAATCTGAGGTACTTTTGGAATTTTGATCATTTGGGTGCAATTTTTTTTGCTTCTTGTTCTTGTTTTTCACTTTTTCTTCCATGGGATTTGGCTTTGTGTTTTCCAGGTGATTTGGTAGCGGTGGAGTTTTTCTATGATATGATATGATTGATGAGCTTAATGATTATATTTATATCCCTGGTAAAAATTAAATTAATTTTAAGATTTGTTAGTACAAAATGTTTATACGTTTGATTTTTAGTGTGTAAAACGTCCATAAATTTCAATTTTTTACATTTTCACCCCTATTTCCATGTTTCATTGCGGAAAATATAATTTTCCTCAATTTTCAACCATTTTCTCTATAAAAAATTATAAAATGACAAATATATCATCTTATTTAAATAAAGCAAAAAGAAAACAACAAAGAATTAATTGCAATTATAAACTCAATTTTTCAAAAATTACAAATGAATCTCAAACAAATAATTAAAAATCAAAGACAAAAATAACTTCATCATCTTTCCACATTCCACCCTAACAAAAAAAAAAAAAAAGGGAACAAATGGAACCGTCGGCCTCCATCTAGCCAACCACCGCATAAAGCATCGGAGCTCACACCACAAACAGCCACCATAAACCCAACACTTTCCCATAAATCAATTGAAGTTATAACAAAAATGTATCCAATTACCGTTGTTCCCACAAGCTATAACAAAACAAAAAACAGATTTTCATCCAAGTTGACTATAACAAGAATCCATATTACACAAACTATTCCAATCAAGAAGAAACAAACAGCACAAAATTCCAAAAAGAAGCTTACCATCTTGCGTAATCAGTGGTTAATCCAATGCACTTAGTGTTAATCAATATTTAAGTGGATCAAACTATTAGGCTAAAATACAAACAAAGAAATAATTTGTTAACTGCAGTAAAATAATTCTCAAATCGAGGCTTGTGCGAACACAGTTTCTTTAAAACAGATTCGTCCCCACAACGTTCGTGCTTGAGGTATAATTTGAGCATCTGCTTCTCAGGATACAAAGGTTAACCAGTAAAATCTGAACACAACAGGTTTTACTCCGACAAACTGAGTTAGTGTTCAAACAATATCACTACCAGAAAATCGAAACAAGGTTTGAAAGGAAAACAATATGCATGACAGACAGAAGCAGAATGCAGAATTGAGTTTTGACAATATGCAGAACATGAGGAAATTTCGTGTGTTTGAACTAGAGGAAAAAAGTTCTCTTATATAGACTTTTAACTCCCAAAGTCTCCATAACTCACTTGTAATAACTAAGAAACTTTCAAACGTTTTGGAGTTTCAAAAATCCAAAAGTCAGTTCTAGAAACCCATAACTCACTTGTAATAACTAAAGAAATACTTGTTGCCATCTCTTGTTTGTACAAATTTTAAATCACATATATCACTGTGAATTAAATCAAGTGGTTCTATATTTCTTTCAAATGACTTAAAGGATGACCTTGTCAATTTTGCCTCAACACAAATTTTGCACTTATATTTGGAATCAATATGAAACGCGGGTATCCAATTCAAATTACTAGTCTACGTAAAGTATCATAGTTAACATGTCCTAGTCTACCATGCCACATATTGGAAGACTCAAGTAAGTAAGTAGAAGAGTTTACTTTATTCTTTTTTTCTTAGCAACCATTACATTGAGTTTAAACATATCATCGGAAACATAACCTTTTCCGATAAACATTTCACTTTTTGACAAAATAACTTTTCAGACTCAAATACAATACGGAAACCATGCTTATTCAAAAGCGACCCGGACACTAGATTTTTACAGATTTTCGACACATACAGCACATTGTTAAGAGTCAGCTATTTTCCCGAAGTCATCTTCAGAACCACCTTGCCTTGTCCCTTGATTTCAGATGTTGCTGAATTTTCCATGAACAACTTCTCTCTATTTTTAATTGCTTCAAAAGCCATAAATAGCTCTTTATCAGAGCACACATACCTTGAAGCATCGGTGTCAATCCACCACTCTTTTGGATTTGAACCCACCATGTTCACTTCAGAAATGACGGCTGCGAGATTCATCTCCGACACATCATGTGCAATGTAGTCAACTACATAAGCTTTTTTTTCTTCTGTGGCAATCTATACTCCGTAGATTTGTGGACTACTTTGTCACAATTGAAGCACTTTTCTTGAAATTTCTTCTTAGAAATGCCCATTTTCGGTCCCAGCTTGGTCTCTTTTCCACCGGATGGCCCAACCTTGGTTTTGTAGTTCTTACTACTTTGACCATGTTCCACAATGTTGGCTTTCGCGACACTAGGATTGAACAACTTCTTTTCAGAACTCTTGTTATCTTCTTCAATTCGAAGTCTAACAATAAGTTCTTCAACGTTCATTTCCTTTCGTTTGTGTTTCAAATAATTCTTGAAATCTTTCCACGCGGGAGGCAATTTTTCAATAATTGCAGCCACTTGGAAAGTTTCACTCAAAATCATCCCTTCGGCATGAATTTCATGAAGAATCACTTGGAGTTCTTGCACTTGACTGATTACTGTTTTGGAATCCACCATTTTATAATCTAAGAATCTGCCGACAATGAATTTTTTAGCACCGGCATCCTCGGTTTTATATTTTCGGTCCAAAGACTCCCACAGCTCCTTAGCAGTTTTCAAAGTACTATACACGTTGTATAGCGAGTCTGCTAAGCTGTTCATAATGTAATTACGGCACAGAAAATCCGAATGGTTCCAAGCATCAAGGGCACTGATCGCTTGAACGTCTCCCTCACCCTCTTTGAGGTTTGGAGCACTTTCAGTCAAGAATCTCGCAAGATTCAAGGTGGTCAAATAAAATAGCATTTTCTGCTGCCACCTCTTGAAATTCAAGCCATTGAATTTCTCCGGTTTTTCACCATGATTAACCGGAACAGTAGCTACGGGTTGGCTCACAACATGACTTGGCACTTTAACCACAGTCTGAGCAACAGTTTGAGCAGCCATAACTTGGGATACATCCATATTGGTAGAATCGGTTGCCATTTCTGAAATGCAAATAAACCGAAGCAAAAGAAAAAAAATAAGTTTCTGTTTTATAGTGTTCAAAAGAAGGAAAAAAAATTTCCTTGAATCTGTTTTAAGTTTGTTAGCCAATATTTAAAAGAATCAACTATTAGGCTGAATTACAAAGAAAGAATCAATATGTTAACTGTAGTAAAATAACAGAATTTTGAACAATAAAAGAACAGAATTTTGAACAGTAAAATTATACTCAAACCGAGGCCTGTGCGAATACAGTTTCCTTAAAACAGATTCGCCCCCTCACCGTTCGTGCTTGAGGTAGTTCGAGCGTCTGCTTCCCAGGATACAACGGTTAACCAGTGAAACCTGAACACTGGCAGGTTTTACTCCGGCAAACTGAGCAAATGTTTGAACAGTATCACCACAAGAAAAGAAAATAGCGTGCAATGCAAGGCAGACAGAATGCAGAAGAATGAAGAAATTTCGTGTGTTTTTGAATTGGAGGAAAAAAGGTATTATATAGACCTTTTTTAGTCACTCAAGAGTCTCCATAACCCACTTATAATAACTAAGGAGGTTTCAGACGTTTTTGGAGTTTCAAAAGCCCAAAAGTCAGTTCTAGAAAGCAAAAAAAAATCCAAAACGTAGGCCCGCCTGAGGGGCCAATTTTTGGTCAATCCGGTCCGACATTCGTGTGCGCAGGTCGCGCTCGCATACGAGTTCAAGGTTCGAACCTCATTTCGGTCCGTGATTTGCACCCCCCTGCGCGCGCACGTGGAGAGAGCCTCTATGCTACACATGATTACACCATTCTAAAGTGCAATCCTATATAAAGTGGTTTTTGCTTTCCTCTTTTTCCTGTGTGGGACAAGATTAAATAAATTTTTCTTTCCCACATAAACTCTTTTCACATGGCATACTTTGAGCATCAATTTCTCATTCACCCGAACATCATTTTTGGCAAGTAAATATATGATTTCGATGTACTCACGGAGGAGAACACAAATCAACTTTCATAGTCCAAAATGAACAACCGGGTCCCACTCAAATTTAGCTCCAAAGTCACCATTAAACCATTTTTTCCAACAATTTTAAATTCACACTTGTCAATCATCTTATCGAGGTTTGCTACGACTTGATTCAATTTAATCCATGGTTTTATAATAGTTTGAGCTGCCAAGACTACCATTGACCATTTTGTTACTTTGTATGTCCTATTTACTATCTATGACTATCGTATTTAAGTGCCTTCGCAGACAATCACTTTGAGTTGCAAGTTCTTCACTGCGTCTTGTGTCTTCATCTGGTCTAATCGTTAAAAGCCCTAATTCATGCAGTGAATTCAGTTCCAGCCATTTTCAAGTCGTTCACTGGCGACGGCCTGGAAATACAGGTTAGATATTCACTCGTCCGTCTGAGTTTCGCGATTTCAGCACTAGCAAAAATTGGTTGCAAAGATCTCAAAAAGTTGACTCTCTCAAGCTCAAAGAAACAAACCCCCTAACTCAAAAATTATTGTTCACAGAAGAATTAGAGAAACTTGTTTATCAGGAGTTTTCAATTTCACCAAGAAATAAACCCTAAAAATTATTTATTCATGTCGCATTGTGAATTTATATAATTAATAACTCGAGAATAGATTTTCTGACGATATTAGTGAATCAAATTCAATCAAAAATCTTTAAAAGGAAATTCAATAGAGAATGAAGAATGACATTCTTTTGCTCATAATAATATAAATAACTAATCATTGCGATACATTCTTGAATCAAACTATATTATCTTATGCACCTTCCGCATTCAAGAAAGGAACGAGCATGACCCATGACCTGAGGAAGACAAAAAAAAAATGTAGAATTAAAAACAATTAATTGCATTGAATAAGAACTGCCAGTTAATTTTGTAAGATTAAATTTAGGACATAGGCTGGTGGTGCGATGTCGTGCACAAAATCTAGCATTGAAATGTTCAAATATTATATTTTATGTGTCGTTTTTAAGTACGATTTGTAAGATAACTACATGTTCGATGGGATTCAAAACTTTTTAATCGCATATTCTATCAATTTTTATCAAAATTTATTAAAATTTTGATTTTTTTACCTATACCAAACAGGGCCAAAGTATTTTACTTACTTGGGTCAGAAGTGACGATGGTGCCGGTGCCCGAAAAATTACAGTCGAAATCATTACGACCCTTGCTTTGGTACCAAGAATTCATGACATAAGATGCGTGAGCCCGTTTTGTGTTAGGGTTGAAACAATCACCCTTGGGTTGAATCGGCCCGCAATCCATACCTTGGCTGCACACAAAGTCGATATTGGACTGTAGTTGTTCATCCGTGGCCTCAGCCTTCGGCACGCACCATTTTTTGTTGCCCTTTGTTGGTGGTGTTGGAACCGATGGGGTGGGCTTTGGGCCGGGCTGCATCAACAGAATTTAATTACAAAAAATTCATAATTAACATCAAAATTATTGAGTCGTGAGCTGTAAAGGCATCTCGGTTCCATTGGAAAAGTAAAAAAGAAAAGTATAATTGGTGCCAGAATAAAGTGTAACGGGTCGGAAGTCGACAAGATTCAAAATAAAAGTGCCAAGATGCCTAATACAATGAATTAAAGTGTTTCTTTATCATTAAGGCATATGGTACCTCGAAGTTCTTAGCATTTCAAATTTCAATAATAATGCACAGATTTTTTAGTAAACAAATAATGCATTTTTTTTGGATTATAATAGATTTTCTTACAGTAAGTTTGTGGTTAAAAAAAATTGAATTTACGTGTAAAATTATTTTATAGTAAAAAGTTTTTTTAAACAATGGAGCCCAAACTTTGATTTTTTATCTCCTCCTTTTAATCCTATAACATAAACCAATTTACATGGGCTATCATCTAAGACAAGAAAAAAAGGGAATAGACTTATAATCTATATGATAAAAATTGTAGATTTGTAAAGTTTAATGATGTTTGAAGTTACCTGATCAGGCACGCCTGTGGTTCCTCGCATGATACCAACATCATAAACAGGTGTAAAATCTGGCTGGAACAAACCGAAATTCCTCTCAGATGTAGCACCAGACTTCAAATTTTCATTAAAAAGTGCAAAAATATAAGTTTCAAACTTCCTTCCGGGCAACAATGGCGTCCCAATTCCTTGATTATACTTCTTCACCAAACCCCCATTGTAAGAAGCTGCATTTGGAACAGTACATTTCGGTTCAAAACTATCCCCAGCAGAAGCCCAACCAGTCTCCCCTACAGCAATATCCACATCGCCATAGCCCAATTTCTTCATGGAAATGTAGATTGCATCGATCAACTGATCGAACATGTTTGTGTATGTTCTTTTTGTAAATCTATCGCGTACACCTCGGTTTGGTTTGAAGAGTGCAAAATTTGCCTGTTCTGGGCTGTATCCGAAATATGGATATGGATTCACCATGAATGGAGACCTTGTTTCACGTAAAAATTGCAGTGTAGGAGCTAGATCTCCAATATCCCAACCTGGCCGGAATTTGGCCAAACTCGGTGGATCGGAAGATTCAAGAATACTCAAAGCATGAGCTGTTGTAACATTAACACCTTTAATCCCAGATTGGATGAGTGCTGAATGAAGACTTCTCATGGCGGCAACTAGATTATCGATGAAATTTTGAGGTCCCCAATGGAGTACTTCATTCCCGACAAGAATGTAGTTGATTTTAGTTTGTGGGAAAAATGGTTTAATGTTGCTACCCACCCACCTACGAGCATACCTGATGTCAACGAGGTTTGGGATTTCTCCGTTCGGAACAGTGACAGCCACGAAGATTCCGGTGCCGGCAAATGCCCGAAGAATATCTGGGTTCACGTCAAAGAGCTTGATTCTGTCGATGGTGGTTTTCTCCTTGAGGAACTGTGCAACTTGAGCCGGCGGTGGAAGGTTGTTTCCGAGGGTGCCGTAATTAACTCCGATGGAATTCACGGCGGCGAAGTGTTGAACATATACAAACAAAAGGACAGAGAATAAAGAGTATCGTTTTGAAAACTCCATAATTGTTTAATTATTACAGCAAGTTTGATAAATGATGTAGGCTGGTGGATTTATATGTGGGAAATAGAGACAGAGACAGAGAGAGGTAGGGTACTTGTTTTCGTGAAGGGGGAAGGAAGGACGTTAGAGTTTTTGACTTTTTGTACAGTGAGAAGCTTATAATAGTCAGTAAATTCCGAGGATGAAACGCGTAGAGAGATTGAACGCGATTTCTGCAAAAAAAAAAAGGCTTCTTTAAACGGGATTATTCTCCTTGAACAGGGAGGGTCTGAGACAAGTGGAGGACAGCGCATTACGCGATTTTAGCAGATAGATAGGAGATAAAGATCGAGTGCATTGAAGTTTCTGGAAAATCTATGAATAGGGAATAGATAATTTGATGGCGTCAAAAATGACAGCAAAACAAGTCAAACAGTTCAAACGAAATCTAAGAAAATTGTTTTGAGTAACATATTTTAAATTCCCCTTATTTTTACCTTAACAAATTACTTTCTTAAAATGTAATTCTTGCTTTATTGTACAATAGGCCGAGATTAAAAAATCGAATTGACCCAATGGTTCAATCAAAAATTTGATTTGACTATCAATTCAATATCAATCACTCTACTTCACCAGTATACAACGAACTCGAGAAAATTTTAAAAATCTCAATCAATTTTCATAAAAACTTCTTATCCAAGTTCATTAACCATGCGGGGATATTGCTAATTGAAAATTTTCAGATTTTATTCGATGTTTAAATAGTCACTCACCATTTTAGACTTTAATTAGTTGCTTTTTTCATTGATGAATATTTTTATAACATGGTATTCTTTTCATCTTAAAATCTTCCATATCCATTGGTATTGAAGTGAAGGTTTAAAAAAAAGTGTATGATTGATTTTTACAATAAATATATTATTATGTGATAAAGAAATTTTTTTTATTATATTTGATAGACTTGTAGGAATTGACTTTAATCGAAACTTTTGTTATAATAATAATAAATAGTTAGCAATTATTGAATTTGAAATGCTATTTATCTCTATATGATGCCCCCTTATATAGAGATAGATAACATTTCAAATTCAGTATTTAATTGACATCTTACATCTAAGTATTTAATTAACAATTATGCTTCACGTACAGGAGGAGCAAAATGCACAGGAAGAAAACAGATACTCACTACAAGAGGGTGGGTGGGGTTTTATTTTTCAATATTTTATTCATATGGGCCCACCTCCATGTGAGTAATCTATTGGATTTCTGGCAAATCCATTTATGTACAAATGGATTTGCTGTTTAATTTACATTACCATTTCAATGACACTGAGGGAGCATCTTGGTAATAAATAAGAAAAAAAGCCACGACTACATAAGATTTTTTGATAGAATTTCTATCGATGCTAACATAGTCGTAGATGATTGGATTGTTTTTTCCTCTTTCATCTTCCAATCAATTTTCATTATGTGTTATCTGTCAAACTTTTTGTCAAAATTAATGTTCCGTACTTGAAGCATGATTGAATAAATAACATTATTTTTCTATTAAGCAGATTGACAAAATCCAACTTGAATGATATGATTGCAATTAAATTAAAATTAAGCGCTATGATTGCTGTAAATTGAAGTTCAATAACGCAGATGGAGTGGTGTGACCTTCACTACACTTGACCAAAATATATATGAATTGGTGGTGTCCAGTAGGGGTGAACACAATTTAATTTGGACAATTTGTGTCATATTTTTAACTCAAATCAGTTCATGCGGTTAGAAATTTTTTCAAATCAAATCCAACCATTATATTTTTCGAACCGAACCAAACCAAACCAAACCAAAAATTGAGGATTGATTCGATTTTAATCCGCGGTTTACCTATCGACATTATAATAATATATTTAAAATAAGTTAACATATAAATTTAAACGAGAACTACTAATGTTAAAATGTTAAATTACATTCATCTTTTCCACCCGTGAATAAATTATTTTTAAAGTTGGTTGCTAAAAGATGTTAATATAACGAATATATATTTCTTTCATTTTATTTACCTTTTCTTGTTTGCCTTTTATATTGTCATATATCGGTTGGTAAAGACAAAGTCACATTTTGCTGTAATAGTCACATTTTATTTGAAAGTTGCACATGTTCAAAAATGGCAATTATTTCGGTGAAATCCTTAATTAATACAAAGTTTTAAACCTAGACATTCACAATCAATTGTTCACCTCATATCATTTGTTCATACTTTATAAAAGAATCACGTTGCACTGTTAGATGTTTTGACATAATTTTTGATTTAATGTCATATGACATTTCATTATTGAATTATTTTAAACACAATTAACTTTTTCATCAAATCATCTGATACAATTTCGAATTATATCACTGTATATATTACATTTCTTTCGTTTAAAGTGACAAAATCTTAAATAATAAAGTTTTAAAAGAATAGAAAGACGCCATGCGATACGCAACCAGCAGCTTGGTGACACATTGACAGGACAAGTAAGCAAGAAACTAATCATTCTTTTTCAAAAGTCATTCTATACTTTGCTTTGTTCATACTCGTAATAATTGGAAGGAGCCACACGTAAAGGAAAAGAAATTTCGTAATGTTTATTGAAGAGAATTGAATAGCATCGTATACATAATTTTCACTTATTTATCAAAAAACAATACTGTTAATAAATAGTTTACTCGCATACCTTTAGAGCTGGCCACCTTTGTCGTCGGTAAGTACATATTCAGATGCACGACCATTCAATTTTGCTTCCTATCCTTTAGTCATCCTTCAACTAAAACTTCCATTTGGATATATCTCAAAACTTTCAAAACACAATGAAGTGAACATCAAGATATCATGTATGCCATTATCGAGGACAGGTAATAGGTGCATATTATACACTTGCTTAACCCCTGATCATTATTTTGAGAAAATAAAATTTTGAACAGTAATTTTTTAAAAATACGTGTGATTAAAAAGTAAAAAGTAAAAAAAAAAAAAAAAAAATTAGACTTACGTGCAAAATATTTTATTTTGTAAAGGTGTGGTTAAAAATAAGTATGAAAATCAACTATTAATTTTAATAAATATTTTATAGGACTCACAGTTTTTATTAAAATTTTAATTGTGCATTTAATAAATTCTTATCAAAATCTACAAAATAAATAAATATTATTTTAAACTACATCAAACATGGACTTATTACGTCATTGAGAGAATATTTACTTAATTTAGTGTAAATATAATAGTTATAGGAAAAACTCCAAGTTGGATACAATTGGCGTGAAATTGTCGTTTTGGAGCTTCATTGAGCTTGATTCGGAGCAAATTGAATATTAAACTGAGTGCACATGATCAATTAGAAGAACTTCATAAGTTTCGATAATTAAAATTCAACAATTGGGAAGTTTGGAAACTATATTGCAAACTTTTGGAACTTGTGTCGATTCGACTAGATTTTAAAATGATGAAGAGCTAGAACACTCAAGGATGAAGGATCAAACTCACCAATAGGAAGCGTCTCAATCAGAATCAAGGGGAGAACTCAGAGGCCAAAACGAAATCGAGAAAAAACTGGGGCTTGCGTTCGCAACCACCAACAATTGAAGACCAGTAGTAATCTAAAAGGCCCGTGTGATCGCACCACAATGACCGCACATGCCAAATTTGGCAGCCCAAAGTTGGTATCCTATTTTAGATCAGCTTCTTGAAAACAATTAGGTCATGAATTTTAACTAATTTTTGGAGTCTATGAATATTTACTATCATCAACAATTAGCGGGGAGCCTCTTGGGTAGAAATTAAATTCATTACATAAAAAAAAAAAAAAAAAAAAAAAAGAAGAGCTCAAAGGGAGGCCTTGGATTCTTTCTTGTATTTTTCTTTCTTGTATTTTCTTCCTCAAAATCGAGTGTTGTACACCAATTCTTTCTTGTATTTTTCTTCACCAATAATGTGTAATTAAACGACTATTTATGACAAACAAATGTAACCTAATTTTAAACTTTAACTTTAGCCCCCCTACTTGTCTCCGTTTTAAAAAAAACTCTTTAATTTTTATACTTATTTTCAACCACACATTTACATAATAAAATATTTTACACGTAAAAATTTATATACTTTTTAACTGCACATTCTCTAAAACATCAATATTCAAAATTCTCTCCAATACGAGGGCTTAATTATGAAGTTTTGATTTTCAGTTTTTGTTTGTGAATTGTTTTTACTTCTCTTCAATTCAATGTTTTTGTTAACCACATAGTGAAAATCTACAATTTGAATAAAAAGAAATAGACATGCTTTTTACGGTTAATACGGTCATTAATCGAATCATTTGGCACTTGAATACTTCTTAATTGAGATTTATTCGAATTAACAGAGATATTGTGAATTAGCTTAGCTAGATATGATTAATTTGACTTGAGAGAAATAAAATGGTTAATTTTAAAAAAAATCGACCGAATAATCATAATTAATCCTTACCAAAATTTGGTGATTGAAATTTATGAAATAGCTATGATGAATTCATGATTCCTAACACTTTAATCATCATATAAAAATCCTAACATTTTCACTTTCCTATCTTTTTATTGTTTCAATAGATTTATAGCTTTTAGGATAACAATCTAAACTACTTTTAATTATTTTTCAATCGAATTAAAGTTAGAAATATTTAAACCAATAATTAGACGATACTATATGTGAAAAACGATAATTCGAACTTTTAAATCCATTTTATTATTTGCTCATAACATTATATTCTTGCAATACAAAATATACACAACAATAGGATCCCCAAGGGCAAAAGAAATTGACCCCGAATCACTATCTTGTTCAAAAAATTGGCTCAGCTCTTGGACCCAGTGAGGCCGGGCCTATATGGAAACCTCTAATTTCCAAGCCTCTATGCCCCTGTTTGATTTACTTTACTCGACTTCAACTTATTTCTCATACTTACTTTTAATCACATTAACACAATAAAATATTCTACTAATAAATCCAATTTTTTTTCATATTTTTAACACATTCTTCAAATAATACCATTTAAAACTATATTTTTAAAATTTTAAGGCGACCAAAAAGGGACTACATAAATTGCTTAATTCTTGTTTAACGTGGATTAAAAATCTACTTAAAAGTAGTCAACAATTATTTTTAGCCATACATTTTCATCAACTTTTATCAAAATTGATTAAAAAACTTATTTTAATTTGCAACAAACAAGGGTTTACTTAGCCATCTAATCGAATAAGGGCAATTACCATGCTAGATGAGCAAAATACGCATATAAAGCCCATGTTTGATACACATTCTCTAAAAATATATTCTTTTAAAACCTATTTTCAACCACTCATTTTTCAATAAAATAATATTTTTCATCACATCAATAACATTTTCTTACTTTTTAACCACATATTTCCCATCATATTACTATTTAAAATACATTCTTTCCTCAATAATATTTATCAAACATAATCAAGTATTTTTTAATAAAATAATATTATATGTAAATATAAAACTTTTTTTTTTCCGAAACATATTTTAATGGAGACCAAACATTGATTTAATTTTAAGTCCTTTATCACGTTGAATATTTTTACAAATTATTT
>CAIGRB010134254.1:0-18174 GCA_903798255.1 Fraxinus quadrangulata
AAAAGGCAAAGAACACGATACCGAACGGACCACGTGTGAAGGTCCATAAATATCGAGAGCTGAGAATTCGTCCTAAAATCTTCGGCAACCACGGCAACAAAAAACGACAAACGGCACCCTGACTTCCGGAGCAAAATCGTCCAACTTTCACTGTATTGCCCGAAACTCAAATTCAATAACACCGCAGGGTCGGTCTCGTCGTTAGCAAAAAAAATTTCTCAAGACCACATTGCCAGGGTCTCGCCCATTTGAGTGGATAATCTTGGTCCAAATTGGGTGGGGTTGCTATGTGATTTTTGGCTCTTAATTTGAGCCTCAATCCATCCACCTTGGTGCCAATAGTTTGGAGCTTTTGATGGGAAGTTGATTTCCATTTTGCTTATTTCCATTATTTATCTCATTTGTTAATTAATTGATAGGCGTATTTATCACTACAATTACATCATGTCACTTTTTAATGTAAAACATGGTTTGAATTCGTATTGATATTTATATTTTCGAAACACATGTATGCATCTATTTAATTGCTTCAAAGGAAATCGAATTAAATAAACTGCGACTTTTTCAAATAAAAGTAACAAATGATGTCACTTTTAACATTCTCATTTTCACAAACACATTGCATGCATCACTTGATTTAATTCAAATTTATTTTTTCACACAAATTCGAATTTTAATATACACTAACTCAAAATTATTAATATGAAAATGAAATTTCATATCACTTCACTACATATTAAAAGAGCCAAAGTAGGGGGTGGACATGTGTCGCCATTCCCAATCGTCGTAAAAAATCTCTCTTTTTTTTTTTTTGGTTGTTTAATTCCTAAAATTCGTCAAACTTTCCCACACCGCCTTTCTGTCCATTATCTCACACAACCACCCATTCCTCCTCCATTTTCCCACGGCAAACTTCTCATTCTTTCTCACTTTCCCTTTTCATTTTCTCTCTCTACAGTCAACCAAAACCCTCGTTGAATTCATTTGAAGCTGCCTTTTCAATTATTTTTTTCCTGAAAATCGAACTACAATTTCATTTATTGTTTCTAATGTACATTTACATAATGAATAATTTCACTTCCATAGGTATTTATTCCATCTAATTTCTTGTATACAATGTGTGTGTAAAGAAGTTAAATTCCGTGAATGCTTGAGAATGATTTTTAGCTTATGACATTAATTGAATTTATAATTTGATTTCATTTGGGTGTAATGTGTGTGAATGAAAATGTAATTGGTAGATCGCAAGAAAGTGAATGTCGATGTAGACTGATTTCTTATTTAAACAAATCTGCATTAGTTGAAAAAACAATTTATTGGTAGCATTGTATAAATAATATTAATAAAAAAAATCCTCCGTGCGCACACGGAGGTATGTACACCTCTGTGTGTGCACGGAGGTACATTCGTGCACCTCCGTCTGCGCACAGAGGTTTTTTATTATTATTATTATTTATAATAATGTTTCTTAAGGTAATCAACAATGTTTTTTTTAAGTCATTTTTTTTACATTGCTACCGATAACAATGATTTTTTCACTCACATTCTAAACAACATGTAAGTTCATTTCCTTATAATTGGTCACTAGCTACATAAAGTGTACTGGTCACATAATTCCTGCTAATTTGAATTTTCAATTTTACAGGAGTTACGAGTTGGTGATGGTTTTGATGGTATTGTTTTGAGGTAGTTACATCATTTTGTTAAATTGGCTAATGGAAATTGACTCATAATATCCTTTGAGCTTTTATTTTACACTGATGTGCAAGATTTAGCTATCTGTGAAATTCATTTCCGGACTATCAACAACTACAAAAACTTTGTTCCTTTTGTACTGTAAAATTTTTGCATTGGGTCAACTATATATTCACCTTATTTGATTTAGAGGTTTTATTGATTAATTGTTCTTATTTCTGTACTTGCTATTTTTCAAAATCGAGATTCAATTCTGCAACAAATTGGTTATGTTGTTGATGCATGGTAATCTTGTCAAAAAGTAGTTGAAACTAAGGGGAGAAATTCCGAGATGAATTTTTGATTAAAATGTTATGTTTTGGTGCAAAATTCTTTTAACTTTGTAAATTCATATATTAGATGCTTCATGTAGTGAAAGAACTTATATTCAAAATCAAAATCATTCGAGAATAACTTCTTTTACAATTCAGAATTTACTACTAGTTAGTTTTAAAGATTAAATCAGTTTAAGATAGCAAGGTAGAATAGTTATAGCAGATTATCTTTTGGCTCTTGCAAATGTCAAAAGATTTTGGAGTAAGTATTAACTTTTTTAATTTCCTTTGGCATGAAAACTTATGTAGAACCCAAAAAAATTAAATATCCGATCATAGATGCAAGCAATTGATGTAAAAAAAGGTTCCAGCAAGGTGGCTATTGCTGATCGCCAACAGTGGAAGGTTAGTGATCTTGTGCTTGCAAAGGTCAAAAGATTTCCAATGTAACTCGCTAAAGTATTCCCTTCATTTTTATACCAACCTTTGTTTTTGGTTTTTGTCTCTGTTTTTACTGAATTAGAATTTAGTGTCATGCTGATTTTCTTAGATTTTCTTGAGCCGTGTTTTCTATTTGCATTTCTATTAGATGAGATTGTATAATTTTTGTTTAAAGGATGTTGGTATATGAGTATGTCAACAACGACAACCTGGAGCAATGGCTTCATGGGGCTATGAGATAGCATGGCACCCTTACATGGGAGCTTTTCAGGTGACAATTCAATTGCAATTTCTTTTTCTACCCACTTCAGTTTATCTGATTGGATACATACTCTTAGTCTTAGCTTGAAGGAGATTGTTCAACATGCAATTTCTTTTTCTGCCACTTCAGTTTATCAAAACACTATATGATGTTCTTATATTTTCATACAATTACTCACAGCTAGTATGTGATTATCTTTCAGGTTTGACTTGTATTTTCGAAAGAACCCCTTTGGAGGTGAATGTGATTATCAAAATGTCTGTGTCACGGAGACATGTTGTCTCCGTGGCACACGAATGTGATTCTCATTCGGTCTAATTTTTGTCTTTTCTTCTGCTCTTCTTATTTTACTGTCTTCATATGCTTCATTATTCTCTTTGGGGTGTTTTTGTACTTGGGTTTGAAGAAAATTAAATGGGATAGTATTTTAATATTTCAGAGGTTTATTACTTTTCTTTTTTCTTCCCTTTCCAATGTTTTGGTTGCTTGAAAATTTTGATTTCTTCCCTTCTACGTTTGTTTCAATTTAGTTAAAAGATTCCAAAAATTCATGTTTAGTTTAGGTGATGGTTGTAGTTGATGGAATTCGTCAGACTTAGAAAAAAAAAATTAGCTCTAATTTAATTGGGCCCCCCTATTGTAAGGGGCCGGTAGGGGGGGTTGTCAACTCCCCTGGTACATATAGCCCTGCTCATCAAAAAATAACTAGTTTCACAAATTGGTTGACCATTATATTCTTATCTAATTTAACAAAATAAAAGAAAAAGAAATGTACAACAAATATGCCTAAGCACCAAATCAGTACACATCCAGTGTCAATGGCACCCCCAATAACCTCACTAGATCATCCCTCCATCATTATCTAGCCTCTCCAATTTCATTCAGGTAAGTATTCATTTCAAGATCAAGCATTGGCATATCAAAGAAAGAAAAAAATGGAGCAAAATCAAAATTTATTTTAAGCTCTTAAAATAAATACAACCATTGAATACTCACTTGCAGATACAACTGTTGATTAGAAGGTGGTGTTACATGATGGGGATGGTATCAGCATGGTTGGTGTTGATGGTAAAATATTGATCAACAAATTTCCCTCACCTAGCTGGAGTTCTCTTCCTAAACTCTCTAATCTCATGATGGAATAAGAGCAAAAGGAGAAAAAGTTATTTGAGAGAAAGCTAATGAATTTTTGTATGCCTTCTTTTTTTCAAAACTATGCCTGTTTATAGATTTCTAATGGGGCACAGGGGTAAACAAGTATTTTTATGCCACATGGTAATCTTTGATTGGTGAGCTGATAATCTCTTAGCTCTTTATGTTTTATTCACCAATTCATGTTCTTTTCTCATGCTTTTCGTTTGTTCATACTTGAGATATGCAAGTCATTCAACGCAGGACCCTCAGCCACGTGAGACCTATGCAAATTTTTTGTATCAACAAATAGTCCTTCATGTCTGAGTCGTACATTTATAAGCGTGTCGGGCTTTAAAAATAAGTTGTCAACTGGTCAAGGTAGAGCAATTGACATATTAGTTGCTGCGAGCAGATAATCTTCAAGACATGATATTGAGATCTTGCGAACCAACCTTGAAGATACAAGGCTTTATAGTCAAGCCTCAAAAAATATCTATCACTATAATTTCTACAGTCTTGACAGCATCTCCTCTAAAATATAGATTACATCATCCTATAATACAAAATCTCAAATACAATGAATACAATACGATGTCTCCACTACAATCAATTGGAGTATGATACAGTATCTCCACTATGCATTCAAAATAACCTGGGGACCATTGGCCTTCTCGAATACTCATAAAGATAATGCGAAATGTTACGTGAAAATCCCGCAAGCGTACGGGTTCATTGTACAAGTAATAATTGTCATGAGTGAGTTATCGTCCCACAGGGAATAATGTTTAATTTTAGTGTATTCGATATATTTAAATTCGCAGTGTAATAAAAGATAATTGGTTTTTAGTTAACTACGTACTATAACTACGAAAGTAGTAAAAAATGAATTTTAAATCGAATGTGGGTGAGTGTATTGGATTTCCGATTCCACTAATTAATTCTTAGTTTCAATTCTCAACCAGTGATAATTAATTCTATTCATGCAATTGCGGCGATCGATTATTACACTATCATTTACTATTCTTTCCCAAGATATAAATTTAAATCGAATGTGGGTGAGCATATTAGATTTCCGATTCCACTAATTAATTCTTAGTTTCAATTCTCAACCAGTGATAATTAATTCAATTCATGCAATTGTGACGATCGATAATTCCACTTTTATTTACTATTCTTTGCCAAGATATAATAAATCGATGATTACCACGAGACGATCCTATTCCTAGTCCGAATTCATATGGCAAACACACATTGACGTTTAAGATTATAATACATGATCGCACATGCCATAAATATTATTCATAATATTTATTGTCCGTGTGTTTCATAAATAGTGTTCCACCCACCGTGAGTTTTTCAACACTACAAATAAGCAACTAATTGTCATAATGGTGCGCAAACATTAAAACAATACACTTAAGCATATTTATGAAATCACAACACAATAATTAAACTAAAAACACGTAGTCTCTAATTAAACACTAAAAATCAAATAGTTTCATCATCCATCCAACACAAAGAAATTTAGCCTAGCATATTATCGAGATTAAACATAGAAGTGGAATGACATCACCTATAAATTGAAGTAACGTGATCAAATTCTCAGCAGCTGACACTTTTCTGTTTTAGTGTCCAATTCTGCCTTCAAGGTGTGTGTATCAAGTGATATAATTCAACCCAAGTAATAATCCCAAATAATAATCTCTCTCTCCTATAGGGGTGTAAATATATGTTTTCTCTCTCTTGCTGCCAATGTATATGTGTATATGTGTAATATGAACAACCGCCCACATCTTGTAATTATCAAGCTGCCGGCCACTTTTGTGTGAGTATATTGCAGACACCCAATGCAAATTTAATCTCCTTTCTCCAAAACTGCCTGTGGGCCGTCCACTGTCTTTTTCCGGCTCTCCCTCTCCTTCTTCTCGCATGTGGTGTATATATATAAATATATAACCTAAGTTTGGTCCAATTAAAAGTCCAAAGGCCCAATTCTGTCTATTTTCCAAAATAGCCATCCATGATGTGGCCCAATTAGAATTTAAATCCTTTAGTCCACTTAATTGTGCAATTAGTGCAATTTAGTCCCCGTACTTTGGATGTTGCCATTTTTTTTCACTATTTTACGTTTTTTTTCCTTCAATTCTTCATCAAATATAAAGTTTTACCTACAAAATGAAATTTAACATAAATTAGGTAGAATTTCATCTAAAAGAAAACAAAATATCATTATTTAGTACCTTGAATAAGTGTAAAAACTACACTTATCATGAAGCAATAATTGATCATATTTCCTTCAAGATAAAATATGACGGGTCTATCATTCATCATAGTAAATTCATATGTTTGCATAGTAGATGATTTGTTTGTACCCTAGGTGGGACATTTGCACATTTAGTTGTTTTGCTTGCATGGTTTCGAAGTAATATTATCTTTTGTGTAAAGTGAGCGATGAGATCGCAATGAAAATTTGCGTGTTGCAATGATAATGGAATGGTGCTATATTATTTTGTTGTTGAGCCATATTATTATTACTTTGTTACTCCAATCTTATCCAAATAGTCCCCCAAGACCGAGCCTAATATTTTATGTTAGGCATTGGACTTTGTAAAACGCTGTCGTACCTCGCAAGAGAGGCATTTTAGTGAAGGAAGTGATAACAATCATCTCGTGATTGGTAAAACGATCATCCCGTGGTGATGAGAAATAATCATTTTTTATTTTTTCTTTCATGGAGATAATGGATCTTTCTTTCCATTCCTTTTGTGGAGACAATGAATCTTTCTTTTCATTCTTTTTGTAAAGACAGGGAATCTTTCTCTTTTCGAATTCATCTCGTGGAAACGAGGAAATTTGGTATTCTCCTCTCACGGAGACGAGGAATAATGCTGTGAGGGCCTCTATCCCGCTCGACGTGGCGAGATATGCGAGCTTGTCTCGACTGATAGAGATGCTTATGAGCTAAGTCCTTAAGACTTGATGTCAATAAGAATGGGCTTTGTATAAGAGATAACTCGGCCATGTATTTTGTTGCACCCTTTGTAAGATATTCCATAGTCACATTTTATCATCTTGCCTTCCATGATCACATTTTATCAACTTGCCTTCTCCTAGTACTCGCGAAGTTATCCAAACTAGAAGGTAGGTTTTTCACCTTAGCGTTCATAGCATCAAATACTTGCTTTCCTAATAACGAGAGGTTTTGAGAGGGAGCCTCGTCGCTGTGAGGTCTACGACTTTGCTGCAATAAGATGAGGCAAGAACCACATAACAAATGCCATATGGAATATTTCAACATACTGAAGTTAATCAATTTCTAGTGAAATAATTTTAAAGGAGGATACCTTTTTCCTACAACTGGAAGGGAGGGGCTCAGCCATTATTTACATGTATAATTCTTTATCACAATTTCTCTCTAAGCACAAAGAAGATCCTTGGTGGAAATTGAAAATTTTGTTTAAATTCCACTTTGCATGTTAAGCAAATTCACAACAGCTTAGTGTCACTTTTCACACATGTTAAAATAAGTTATGTGGGAAAAGTTTACTATTTATGATTTATACATGTATAAGTAAGCAACTAACTGTTCATGATAATATATTTTAAAAATCATGAAAAATAAAAATAGTTGACTCAAAAAGGAAATTTTTTATTTTCTCATCACATGTTTTGCATAATTGAACATGTGCGTATTTTTTTACTCATTACTCATTCTGTTATTCATGATTATTATTTGTATTTCCTTCATTGGGGAGATATTAGTATTTATTTGCGGGATTTGAGTATATGAGTTAGGGGGAGAAATTTAAAATTTTTGAATTTTTTTATTGATGTTTGACTTAGGAGGAGTCATGGTTAATTTTTGTTAGAATTTCAATATTATTATTGTGTTTTATCAATGTTGAAATTGATATACTATACTTTATTTCTAAGTTAGTAATTCACATAATATTACATGCTTTGATGTTATACATGTTTTGCTTATGTTATTTTATATAACTTAGTTATATATATTTTTTTTAATTGTCAGTTTTCTCATTCTTTTCATGTGTTATTGATATTTTGATGTGTTTCAGGGAACATGTTGACAAGATGGTTGAAGTAAATTTTGGACATTAAGTCTTTGGGTATATTTTTTTTATTTCACTTTGACATTGAAATAAATAATTTCGTCACGAAATGTTAAAGGGGGAGACTATTATCTCCAATTTTATAATTAGCAAAATTAACAATTTTCAAATTTGAGAGTCTAAGATGTCTAAGAAAAAACGGTTGAAATGCCTCTTTTGAAAAAATGGTTGGTAAAACATAATTATTAATTGAATCATGATCATCATTGATAGGCATATTGACTACCCTTTGAATACCATCTTCATTAGTATGAGATTTCATTACCGCGTCATTTTCACTAGAATAGTTTAAAACGTTCTCAATATCGATCACATTTCTATAGCGTAAACTAAAAATAGTTTCACACAATCCATTGATTCCTTCATCTTCACTAACTTTTGGTTCAACTTTAATATATTCATTTGACTGAATCTTGCAAATTTTTTAATTCATTTCAAACGAAATGTCGTAGTAGAAAAATGTATGAAATTTGGAATGATTGGTGGTCTTAAGTTTAAACTAATTACTGTAGAAATTTTATTTCATGCATACATGAAATTACTTGAATGATTAATATTTCAAGATATTAAGTTTTGAAGCCATGTACATTAACGTTTTCCTCCTTAATGTATGTATGTGTGTGCCTTTTTGTGTGCAAATATGTATTATAGGAAACTATAATACAAATTGTAAAAGTATAAAATAATCTATAAATTAATAAATTTTCATTTATCGATAAATTAATAAATTATTCATTTAATGATAAATTAATAATCCCTATAAAATAATAATTTTTCTCATTCCCTTATTTTATAGAAGTTTTATTGTAGAGCCTTGTTGTAAGTCAAGTGTTTGTTCTTTGAAAGCCAAAAACATATTTCAATATCTCTTGAATCAACCTACAAGATCAAAACACAGAAAGATCATTGATAAAACACCAAACCTACCTTCGCTAATTAGCCTTCAAAGTTCCTGGAGTTTTGGGAAGAGGCACTTGGATTTCCGGTGCTGAAGAAAGAGATTCGTTCTTGGAAGTCTATAGGAGATAAATGATACCAGGGAGTTGGGAACTGGGGTGTCCAATAGGGCCAAAGTGATTACATGAAGAAGATCTAAGGAGACTAAGGGTTAGTTGGGTCCGGACCATACTGTAAATATCATCGTTTATAGTAGATTACTGACCGGAAAAGTAGTCGGACTTTTTGAATCTTTGTGAAAGCTTTTCTTCATTACAATATTGATGTTCTTTATTGTTTTCTATTTACAAACTGTGATATTCAAACTTAGAATAAATTAACTTATTTGACCTAATCATTTAGAAACAATTAAAAAGTGGCTTGTTGCTTTTAATGGTATAATGTCGCACGTTGGATATAAATATTCAGTAAATTCAAACTTTCAAATAGGAAATGGTGTGTAGCTAATCACGGTTTGATTTCTTTGTGAAGCTATGGTTTCTTTCTTTTCTTTTTCGCAACAGAATTAGGTTAAGATGTTCATAGGTGAGTTTCCAAATCAACCTACTGTTGTTTTTCCCAATTTCAACTTACTTTTTCCAACTACCATTAATGATAAATTACTAGGATTAGATCATGGTTATCCTTAAATTAAAGCATTCGTTGCAATTAAACCGTGTGAATTGCTTCCGGTGGTATGCTGAGGTCTATGATAAGGAGGGTATGGGTAAGTCATTTCATCGAGCATTTGATGTGCATTCCCCTAATTTTGTTTTTCCTTACCTGAGTTATTTCTAACTCGCCCAGAATGTATACAACTGCCTCAAAGATTTCAAGAAAATAAAACAAACGTTTCCTATCATATAAATAATTGAGAGTTCTAGGTTGGAATCAAATGTTGTCTACTAGCGTAATCACCTCGCCAACCTTCATCGAAATTGAGAATGGCTTCGCTATGCAAAACAAGAGGTTTGCCGGACCTGCAGCTACTTCGACGACATTCATCAAAGACTATCTCGACCTTATTAGATTCTGATAAAAGTAATGCATTAAATTGCAGTATTGCTCGCACTGCTCTTCATGGTAAGAGTACTTTCAATTACGGTGTTGCTTGCAATGCTCTTCATGGTAAGAGCATTTGTGTGCCTCGTTGATTAGGTATTTAAGTACATGTATCTACATTATTCTTGATTGCCTTATATTTATGCATGTACTTACATTCATTGTATATTAGGAGTTTCATTTTACTTTACTCTTTATTATAAAATTGAAAAAGAAAACAGATTTTTTTAAAGTCATAGTACTTCCAATTTACATTTTTGGACATGTTATTTGTAAACAAGTACTTATAAAGTTCATGAATGGTGAATAAATTTCTATTAATTTTTTTAAAACTTGTTTGGAGTACTTGGTATAGGTTATTAAATGTATGTTATGCACTGCCGCACATTAAACTCTTGTCATGTTTGAGATTTGGGATGACGATCATTTGTGGGTAAATTGACTTTAAATATGGAATGATCTTTAAATTAATTGACCTAAACTCTTGTATATTCCCTTTAAAAGATATATTACTATTGAGTTTCAAAGAAAAATATTTGAATTACATAAAATATTGTGAGACAATCTTATACTTTTCTTCGTAACCTATATGACTTAAGTAATTATGACTGCATGGTATCTTAATACTAGGTGCCTTATAAGTCATCTAATTTTGGAGTCATCGACCTAAACTTCATTACATGAAATGAACTTTTAAATTAAAATGTCCAAGTAGCAATAGGTTTGACTTCTATGATTTGAAGAATATTCCATTTACCAATAATTCTTTACACATCATTTTTCATTAATTTAAGGGTTTGAGATTTGTTTTCAAAAGTTTATGTAAGTGTTATGCCCTAAATCCAATCAGCTTTAGACATAAACATTTTTAGTATATAAGTGATGCATTTCATTTGTGGTAGATCTATTATTTAATTGAATTAATATTCTAATAAATTAAATAATAGAATGCTTAAATTCAAGTCTTTGGTAATTTGTTAATTGTAAAAAGTTATGATTGTAAGATACAAATTATATATGACTAGATTTTAAATCATCTGTGATCATAAATAATAACGAGATATGGATATCATTAATACGGATAGACCATCACGTGTGGTATTTCTTACTTATGAAGTAAGTAGCTGATCTTACAAGTTAAAGTGTGATGACACTTAAATGAATACATGGATGTAACCCACACGAAAGATTCCATATGGATAACTATCTGAATGTTATTGGTTAATCTCTAATGTTCGGTAGTGGAATTGGTCCTTCGACTTGAGGTCATCATAGTGCCTTGTATGAGGATCATATGACTTTGGTGATGTTGGGTGTTACTTTATCAACGGTCGCTAATATAACATCATTTGGGTATGTCAAGAATCATATGAAGGTTCTGAATGATCAATAGAGGATTGACATGATAGTGGGATGAAGATATGATCAATAATTGAGATTGACACATATCCGCATCTCGTAATTGATCGAATCATATTGACAAAAGGAATTGTTATATTTTCACGGTAAATGAACAAGTATGATTTTGTCATATTATGTTATATTTCCCATAACATATATTGCTCGATACATTGCTAAATATCAATTTGGGACGGCGAATGTGAATTGGTGATAAATAAAAGGGGTATTTTAATTTATCGTTTAACTTTATAGATTTTGATTAGATCAAAAATAATTCACGTCATTAGGTATCATGATCAAGAACATAATAAGTCACACGGAAAAGGAGAACTGGAAGAATGAGACTAACCAATTAATTAATTAAAAAGTGTTGAAGAATTAATTATTTGGGTTGCTTGTTAATATGCCTGTATTAATTAATTCATGGACAGAATTTAATTAATTGGATTAATCAAACGTTGGAATGGGTTAAGTTAAAGAGACGGATTTAGCTCACTTGGACTTCTATTAATAGGCTGCTAGAGTTTAAAAATTCATAACACAGCATTATTATTATTCTTGCTAGTACAAGAAAAGAAAATCATAGTTCTCTCAATCTTGTTCCATGTGTGGACTTTCATTGGAGGCTAGACAATTGAACAGTTATGGATTGCCGATCGTGATTGTTCATGTTTAAGACAAGCAAAAGAGTTTTCAAAATTCATCAAAGTTATAATTCTTTAAGTAAATTCTGCTGTGCATGTTAAGTAAATTCCCAACAGTGGTACCAGAGCCTACTTTTTTGTTTGTTAGAAATTGTTTTGAATCTTTGGAAACAATCCACAAACATTTCTAGTTTTTAAAGAAAATTATTTTCATCTTCTAAAATCTATTTATGAATAGAAAATATTTTTTGGGTTGAAAATCCGAATCTGGAGGAAAAATGGGCGAGCTACTGCCATCGCGTGCACCACTACATGCGGAGACAGCGTTAGTAGGCGCTGCTGGGCACTGTAGCTGCGCCTGTCGCCGCTACACTAGAGTGAATTCCAGTGGTGTTGCTTCACTACAACACTTTTGGGCTGCTTGCAGTGGTTCTCGCTACAGAATGCAGACGCGGCGATGACACCCAAGAGAAAAAAAAAAGGATAAGGTTAGGGTTTCGATCGGGGTGATTGGAGGCTGGGGCTTGGCTTGCAATTTCTGAAATTGCAAGCCATCATCCGCAATTAAAGGAATAGAGTGAGTTTGCAATTTTTAAGATGGAGGGTCTATCGTGCAATTAAGCTAATTGAATGGTTTGTTTATAATTTTAAAAGCAGGGGTCAGATTGCAATATTTGAAATTGTTTTTAATTTAACTTTGAGAAGGGTTTTGAATTAGATTTTAAAAAGTTTGACCCTAAAATTTTAATTTTGACCTGTTTAAAATTGACGACTTTTATATTTTCTTTAAAATTTAATTTTAACTTAAATATTTAATTTTGACCCTAAGTTGAATTTTTTATTTAGGAGTTTTATTCTAAATTAAAATGTTAATTTAATTTATATTAGAGATGGACTCTAATTTAGTATTTAATTAAAATTTGATTTTAATTAAACTATTCATCTTAATATACTATTGAAATTACAGTTGGACACTGATTTGACATTTAATTAGAATTTGATTTTAATTACATTGAACCGCTCTAAATTTTTTCTTGGAATTAGAGTTGGATTCTGAATTGATATTTAATTAAAATTTAATTTTAATTAAATAAGTTCGCCCTATAATTTTGAAATTAGATTTGGATTCTAATTTAGTGTTCGATTAAAATTTGTTTTTTGATGAAATAAATTCTTCCTGTAATTATTGAATTAGGACTCTAATTCAATATTTAATTAAAATTTGATTTTAATTAAATAAATTGTCTAATTAAATTAATTGATTAATTATTTATTTGATTGTTTCGATCAATTTGTCTAAATTAGTTTGGATGACTTTAATTGTTGGAAACTTGAAACATATATGTATATAATATTAGAAATTATATGGGAAAGCATTTATATGATGAATGTTTTGTTAGTGGATGATTATGGAATCGACCATATGGATGTGTTGAATGGTTAGTTTTATTCTTGTTGTTTTATGGGCTAACAAGCACTTATTTATTTTGGATATGCGAACACGTTGTAATTTTATGGGCCTGAGTATCCAATTATTTAGGCTTACATGCCAACTAGTGTATGATAGAGGTTGCAACTGGACTAATTGAAGAAACAAGAAGATGAGGAGACCATAGAGATGGAGCATTGTATGAATCAATACAATACCACATAGGATTTGACCAACTAGTCTTTCTTATGACTGAAAGATTAGTTAGTAAAAGTCCATAATCGTCCACACTCAAGACTGGTTTGTTAGGGATATGTTTGACACTATGAAATATTAGATATTTCTGAATGATGGGTTTGATTTAACTAAAATTTATCTTTTGTTGATTACATTCAATGAGCAAATTTTAAAGGTATACTAAGTCAACATATAAAATGTGTGAACACAAAGAGTTGTTGCTTAATGAACTAGGAGTTGTATGGAGATACAAGATAATAGTTTTTACCCAAATGTTTTATTAAGGTTTTTTTGAGTAAACTCAACATCTTAATATAATAAATGGGATCTCAACCCACTAGAAGTCAAGTATGGATTCCATAATAAATTTAAGTTAAACAATGGAAGTATAATTAATTTAATAAAAGATCATGTTGAATTAATTGATACATTTTATATATTATTCTTTTACTTTTCGTCATTTACATTTATTATGAGTAACCATATGTATTTGAGAGATGTCAACAATCATACCAAATTTTCTTGATTGTCACCACAATCTGAGAATTGTTCTCAGGTATGAGAAAATTGGTTATGTCCTTGAGTAACTCTTTCCAGAGACACTTGGCGGTGACTTGATTAAGCAAGAGGTGGTTTCTATAATAGACACGGTGATGACGATAAATTGCAATACGTGTGATGCTTGCAACTATGTCACCTGACTTACAAAAGCATCGTGAGAGTATAGATGATAGCACATGATTTTTCATTTCAAAGAGTTGTATGATGAATAATCATGTTTGGAAGGATATGAGACTTCCAAGCAAATATATCAGTATAAAATGATAAGAGGAATCTTTACTCAGTGTTCATGTACTGAAAATGATTGATATTGAGAAATTGTCTCTATTGAGTTCAGTTATGAACCATGAACAAAGTGTTGACTTGGTTCTACAATCTTTGCTAGTGCATTATTCATACTTAATTTTGAATTTAGATATGAATAAAATTGAGTGCACACTTCCTAAGTTGCTTAATATGCTTACATCAAAGTATGTAGTGGGCAAGCCATTGATTCCTCCAAGGCTACTAAAAGGAAGTCTGAAAGGGCTTTGGAAAAGCATCCAAGATGACTAAGATAGTCAAAGCGAAAAAGGACAATACCAAATTTAATTAGCATTGTTATTATTTTGGAATGATTGGTCATTGGAAGAAAACTGCAGGGCTTGTGTTTGCTTCAAAAGGGAGAAGTTGACATGTATGTTGAAAATGAGCAAATATTGCTACATTGCTTGTAGAAGCATACCTTTTGCCATTGCCTTTAATCTTAGTATTAAAATTAGAGAAATGCTACTTTGTACCCACCATTACCAGGGCGGCCATTAAACAAATTTCATGTTTGAAGATGAATTATCTTAATGTTATAGACAATTGTTGCTCCTTTTTATTTTGATAAGATCTTAATGGTTAAGATAAATTACAAATGACATTTATATTATAAATACTGAATATTCTATAATGAGTATAAAAATTGAAAGCCATAAAAACGATAATATGAATAAAACATATATTTGGCATTACAGACTTGGTCACATAAATGAGAATGCAATTCCAAAATTACATGGAAATGTATATTTGAGTCAAATGATTTTGAATCATTTGACAAATGCGAATCATGTCTGTTAGTCACAATGATGAAATCCCATTTTACTTGAAAATATGAAATATCTGTACAATTATTGGGTCTAATACATAGTGATATATGTTGACCCATATCAATTAATGCTAGATAAAGTTTCTCTTATCTCAACACATTTACTGATGACTATTTTAGAAATGTCATGAATACTTGATGAGATTCAAGCATGAAACTCTTGAAGAGTTCAAGGGATTCAAGCTAGAATAACAAATAGGTAAAGATATTCTTACACTAAGATCCGATCGAGGTGAAAATATCTTAATAATGAAATTTTAGATTATCTAAAAAATAATGAGATTCTCTCGTAGTCGACTCCTCAAGACACATACTACAACATAATAGCGTATATGAAAAATAGTAATCTTAAATATTAAATATAGTGCGATTAATAACAAGTCATGTGAACCTCCAAAATCGTTTTGGGGTCATGCACTGATTGTCACGTGTTACACACTAAACGTGTCCCATCTAAGTCGGTTGACAAAATTCCATACGAGTTATGGAAAGACAGAATGCCCAACTATCTCATATTAAAGTTTGGGATTGTGACGCTTATGAAAAGCTCACTTAGTCGAATAAGACCGAAGCTAAATCCAATAAATACATAAATACATATTTGCGGGATATCCAATAAAGGCATTTGGATATCAATTCTATAATCCCACTGAGAAAAAAGTATTCATCTCGTGACGTAACGTCTTTCTAGAGAAAGAGTTTATTGTATGAGAGGAAAGTGGGGGTAAAATAGAACTTGAAAGAGTTCAAGAGTCCATATATATAGTTGACCAAGTAGATGAACCTGAGTCCGAGATAAATTCGATGTATGTTAACAAGGTTTAAACCTCGATCGACCAACTTGATGAAATAGAACCCATAGGTTGTAAATGGGTTTACAAGAAAAAGTTCGACAAGGATGGGAAAATCGAAAAATACAAAGCAAGGCTAGTAGCAAAATGTTATAAACAAAGACAAGGGGTCGACTTCGATGAAACCTTTCGCCTATAGCCATACTTAAGTCCATTCATATTTTCCTTGTAATAGCTGCATACAACTCGAATTGGATGTTAAAATTGCATTCCTTAACAGGAACTTGCAAGAGAAAGTGTACATAACACAACTCGAAGGTTTTGAATTCAAATATGCTTAGAAGGTATGCAAGCTTTATCAATCTATACATGAATTGAAGCAAGGAGCTGTAATCTTCTCTTTGATGAGACAATCAAAATGTTTGATTTTATCAAAAATAAAAATATGCTGTGTGTTTACAAAAGGATAGCAAGAGCATTGTTGTATTCCTAATATTATATGTATAAGACATATTATTAATAGGAAACGACGTCCATCTATTTTAATCATTGAGATTAAGGTTGTCAAATAATATCTCCATAAAAGATATGGGAGAAATAACTTGATCTATAGAGATAAATCTAGAAGTTTGCTTAACTCATCCCAATCTATGTAGATAAAATTTCGAGAAGAATTTATATGAAGAAACTGAGAGTTCATGGATACACTGTTGCATACTTCTAGCTAGACTAAAATAATAGCAAATCTCAATCAAGATATTGGTTTACTTTTAAGCGGTGTTTTGGAAAGGTTTCAAATAGGAAATAACAATTAATTCCATAACAGAAGCCTTATACACTATTAATTTAGAAGCAGCAAAAGTTGTGGTCTAGAGAAGTTCATTAATGAACTTGAAGTAATTCCTAATATTGTCGATCCCAAACCTTTGTATTGTGATAATAATGGAGCTATCACGCAAGAGAAGGAAGTAAGGTCTCATCAATGATTCAAACATGCTAAGACAATATCATCTCATTGGTGTAATATCCCGAACTTCACATCACATTTGGCTAACATGATTCATGCATTTCATGATATTTATAATGTCATTTGCATCAATTTTCTTAATTGCTTTCTCTTAAAATGATGCATTCGATTATTGAGGTTTTAAGACCTTAGTATGGTGTTAGCCCATAAAATAAATGCCTTCAAAACTGTAAGCCCTTTACTTGTAACAAATTTATGGCATGATTACCTTTACATACATGTTATAGAAGTATGGTAAAATTTGGGAATTATTGGATATAGTTAAGGGTGTGAAAAAGGATTGGAAAAAATACTTAGACAACGATGGAAACCTGAAAACAGACTCTGTCCATTTGTGTATTTAACTTAGATTCAACCTTTACCTGTCCATTAATTATCTCTTAGGCATGAAAAATACATTTTATGGAGTGCTAGGTTGTTAACAACAATTTGATGACGATGACGTTCATAATTGGACTCGAGAAATAGTGTGATTTATGGGACTACTTTGCAATGCAATCGGTAACTTGAATTGCTAATGTCATCTAAATTATTTTGGCATGAATGGACGTAACACGAGATTGTGTGTGTGTTAATATTGTCAAAATGAGGATTGTGTTTAATATTAGATGGTAATACAAGTGTTCTCTGACTTCAAGTGAAAAAGAGAATTGATTTATACTCCGTAGAAGTGCGCGCACACACAAGGGCAAAAATGTAAGTAAAGATTCATTTGCAACTACGATGCAAGAACATAATATTTGCGATATAGTAATGTTGGGATGTTTACATAACATTGATAAGGAGCTCATTGTATATAATATGATGGTCATGATCATTGAGTATGTGGTTTCAGAATATATTGATATCAATTTTGATTAAGTATGTCATTCACGAGCATTTTCATCTTCATACACAACATACATCAATGGTTGAAAATCTAGCATGCACAACTTGATTGTAAAATTGAGTTTTCCCCATAAAATATTGTATTTACCA